>CAJNOL010000593.1:0-52014 GCA_905250125.1 Rotaria sordida | reverse complement strand
CTAACTATCTACCTAACTATTTACCTAACTATCTATCTAACTATCTATCTAACTATCTACCTAACTATCTATGTATTTCTCAATCTACCTACTTAAAGGGTGATCCAAAATTTTAGTACTTCACAGAAAAATTTCTCTTCTCTGTCTTATAAAAAATCAAAAAAAGCTCAAAATTTAACTAATAGTCAAGCAATATCAGATAAGTATCACTCTAAATATTCACAACTAAAACTCAAGCTATCGTGAAGACGTAACTCCAAACTAAAAGATTTTTTTCGTACCATCTAACCAAGTAACCGGTGTCCATGATAAATAGATTTATTTTCGACCTTTTTTTCTCAATTTCTAATATGTTTCTTGAAAAAAGTATATCAGAAGATGGCGCGTCAAAATATCTCCAATGTACAATAGAAAGCTTATTTTATATATGATCTTTTAGTGTTCAAAATGGATGAAAATGATGAAAAGAGAAAATGAAGAAAAAAAGAATTCATCATGTATAAAAAATAACTTTTTCGCAACATCAGAATTCACTCACTTCGAAATCTGCTGATTTTGAATACTAAAAGACCATATATAAAATAAGCTTTCTATTGTAGATTATAGATCTTTTGACGCTCCATCTTCTGATATATTTTTTTTGCAACAAACATATTAGAAACTGAGAAAAAAATACAAAATACGACCGTTTATCATGGGCACCTGGTTACTTAATTAGATGATGGGAAAAAATCTTTTAGTTTGAAGTTATATATCTTCACTATAGCTTAAGTTATAGTTGTGAACATTTAGATTGATACTCATTTGGTACTGCTTGACTATTAGCCCAATTTTGAGCCTTTTTTATTTGTTATAAGAGAGAAAAGAAATTTTTCTATGAGATACCAAAACTTTTAGACAAACCTTTATATACCTATTTATATATTATTGGGTGCAGAATTCTAGCGGTGATTTTACTGAGATTTGTCATGGACTTCATATCTTCTTTAGCTTCATCATAGTAATACAAAATACGCAATGTGAATAATATCTAACAGATAATAGTTGCTTTTCAAGAATAATCGATCCTTAGAGAATCGATCTGTCTTATTTATTTCTGCGTTTCTAACAGAATTTTTTTCTTTTATTTTTTTTACTGGCGCTTCATTATTTATTTGCGTTGTTGTCATTCGCTTGTGATTTACTTTTTTTTATTTCGTTTTTCTTAATTTACTATTATTTTTGTTCTTGTTCTAACCAATGATTTACTTGAGAAATTAGCCCGTTGTACATCTTCAATGTATCTGTGACAGGTCTCAACCCACTACTATGGACCTTGATAAACTTATCAAATACTGGTTTTGATAGTTCTCTCAAATTAGAATTTGATCAATTAATACTTTTTGTGTTGCTCATATGACGATTGTAGTAAATCAATACATCACCAGTCATCATCCATCTTTGATATGTAGCATATACTCGTTAATTTGAGCAAAAATCAGAAACCGTACTATATATAACATTCAAAAACATAGTACAGCCATTTAAATTTCAAGGAAAGCTTTGAAATGTTCTAGAACAATCTGAGCCGTGTTTGTTAATACCGTTCAGCACC
The DNA here is from genome assembly GCA_905250125.1 of Rotaria sordida. Lineage (NCBI taxonomy): Eukaryota > Metazoa > Rotifera > Eurotatoria > Philodinida > Philodinidae > Rotaria > Rotaria sordida. The sequence continues at coordinate 50,420 of CAJNOL010000593.1, read as the reverse complement.
CTTTTCCGTTGCTAAGGAATCATGGAAAAGGAGTCTGATGCTTGTTATATGTTGGTTACTATGGCAGAATTTGCGTCCAGCGCTCTTTAACCTTCGACCACGGCTGCTAAGGCTTGTAATGAGGAAAGATGAGCCTTAAAATCTCGCATTTAAACTTATACTCACTATTTTTCTTCGAAAAATATATGTGAGTTGCACAAAACGTGTTGTTCATTGAATTGTACGCTTGTGGCAGCCGTATACGACTAGATACGATCGCGCACGGTGATATACGACCGTATACGGCAGTCGTATAACTCCGTATACGGAGTACAGATGTTTATCTTTTAATCATTCCGTATTTTTGTACGATCTCCGTTTACGGAATCCGTTTCTCACCGTATCGCTCCGTAGACGCGCATCGTATACGGAAGCCGTGCACGACCTCCGTATATCTCCGTTTTTCTCCGTAAACGACCGTTTACGAGCGTGCATGTTCGACCTGGGTCTTAAAATCATCGAATAAAAACTTTTTTTTTCTCTATTTTTATTTTATATTTATTTTCATTAAGAATATCCAAAGATTCACGAAATAGTACTTTTGTTATACATTTGTTTCCAACAAAAACTGAAATAAACATTTAAATTAAAAAAAGAATATTTTCTTTGAATAACAAAAAAAGCGTTTTGATTAATTTAACCGGATAACGAAAATAAGAATTAAAATGAAATTGTTAAATGCACAAGAAATAAAAAATATCATTGATTAATTTGATCTTTAGATGGAAAGTTTCAATCAGTTAAATAGATTCCTTACAGACCTTTTATTTCCTTGAATAATAATTAAGTAATCAATATCGATATGTAACATCAAGAACAACAACTGATACGACGGTGAAAACATCGTCATTAATGCCACAACGCACGTCATTAACATCAAAAACTTTGATTTGAACAACAAATAATATTGGTTTATCACCTATGACATCTTCGTCATTAATGATTGCTAATAATGATGAAATTATAAATTCTGTCACTAACTTACAAGTCGCAGTTGCCACAATAGGTACTTATCTATGATATTATCCGAAAACTTACAAATATTGATATATCTTTGACAAAATACAATAATATCTTTTGACCAACATTGTGGAAAATTTGAAATAGACAGCCGATTGTGAAGGAAAAAAAGAATATTTTTTTTTTTCAATAAAAGAAAGAATGAAGGAAATTTTCTTGTCAAATAATATTATCTGACAATCTGAATTAATCGATAAGGTTAGATAAACGCATTGAATCCATCTATGCCATGTTCCTTTTAATTTATCTTGCAATTTGTTGTAGATCGAGTTATTTGCAAATAAAAATGTTTGTATGAAGAGAAACATGAATGAAAAGACTTGGTTATGAATTGAATGAGTTTGTGTCCTCTGTCGGATGTATAAAAAATAAAAAGGAAGGCATAATGCTAAACGACGTTTGACATTTTTCCTGTAATCAACAATAATATTTTCGACACTCATATTGATTGTTTCTTTAAAATTTCCTTTTTCTTTACAAATAAATATTGTTAATTTGTTTTTTTCTTCAAATAGATTCGATTGAATAAAAATGAACGAACCTCTATCTAGTTGGGATCAACAAGAAGAAAATTCATCAATATCATGAACAAAAATAAAATTTGATGGATTAAATGTTAGTGCTGTTGAATTTGTTCCTTCATTTAATTCAAGATTTTCATTTGGTTCTAAAGCATCAAATGTTCAACAACGCCAATACCTAAAACTTCACCTTCAACACCAGTTATTGTTCAACATACACATGGAAACGAAGTCAATCAAGATGAACAAGTAACTATGAATACAAATCAAATTGAATCAACAACAAATGGAAGAAGATTTTTCAACTATAGAAGGAAATCAATTTATTGATGATGATGATGATAGTTTGTTTTTCATTATGTCAATATTTTAATTTTATTTTAATTTGTATATTTAGGAATAATGGATGATTCAACAGCAACAACAATACTAACAACAACAATAAATAAAACAAATATAGCTACTAGTTCAACAGTTCCAAAAGAAAAGAAAAATGTTGTTGTTAAACGAGATGTTGTACGAAAAAAAAGAACCTGTTAATATTGGCTTTTGTGGTCATGCTGATGCTGGAAAATCTACCATTGGTGGACAACTTATGTAAATTTTATTTTGTTTAAAGAAATTCTATAAAAAATTCTTTATTTTTTTCTTAGGTTTTTAACAGTACAAGTTGATAAACGAACATTAGAAAAATATCAAAATAAAGCTCGGGAAAAATCTCGTGAATCTTAGTATTTATCATGGACATTAGATACAAATGAAGAAGAAAGAGAACTGTTGAAGTTGGTCGACCGTGGTTTGAAACTGATACAAAACATTATTATTCTTGATGCACCTGGTCATAAATGTTTTCTTCCAAATATGATTGGTAAAGCGGCACAAGTAAAATTGCTATTCTTGTAATTTATTATTTTTTCGAAATATTTTCAATATAAAATTAAAATTTTAGATCATTTCTGTTCGTAAAGGTGAATTTGAAACAGGTTTTGAACGTGGTGGTAAAACATGTGAACATGCTATGTTAATTAAAACAGCTGCATGGTATTCGTTATTTAGTTGTTCTAATTAATAAAATAGATGATCCAACTGTTAATTGGGATCAAGCGAGATATGAAGAAATTAAAGATAGACTAACACCTTATCTTAAAAAAATGTGATTTTAAACCTGATGAAGCTACTATTTTTATGTCATGTAGTGGAATCAGTGGAGCGATACTGAAAGAACATCCTGGAGAACAAATTGTACCTTAGTATAAGTAAGGATTTATTTAGAGAAAATACTTAAATAAAATTATTTATTATTCACAGAGAACCAACTGTTATTGAATATTTGGATAGTATTCCATCATTTAATCGTAGTATTGATGGTCCACTTCGAATACCAATTGTAGATTGATACAAAGTTTGTGTTTTGTTTGTTTTTAAAACGAAAAATAAATGTTTATTGTAGGAAATGGGTACAATTGTTATGGGCAAAATTGCATCAGAATGTTGTGGAGTTGGTGATCGATGTGTAATTATGCCAAATCGAACACGTGTTCAAGTTACACATATTTATTATGAAGATATTGAAGCTGATTCTTGTGTTTGTGGAGAAAATGTTCGTCTTAAATTAAAAAATGTTAAGGAAGAAGTCTATTTTTTTTATTAATTATAATTTCTCATTAACATTTTTAGAAAACCTCATCTAGATTTATTCTATATGATACTCGACAAGAACCATGCAGAGTGGGGCGAGTCTTTGATGCACAAGTAAAATAACATACGATGCAAAAGTAATGGTACAAAATGTCGTCCCTTGAATTTTTCATAAACACGGTTTTGAGAAGAAAATTTTTTTACCATTTGATAGAGCATCTTCTCCTCTTTCAACCTGTATATTACTTATTTTTTATAAGACATGTATAAGCCAGAAGGCAATGGAAGAAAGAAGGATCTCTCTAAAACAGTTCCGCACTTTTCATATTTTCCGAAATAGCGATAAAGGGTGTCCCATAATAACCGGAGATAAATTGTTAATAGTATTTTTTATACTTTACTTTGGCGTATAGGCCTGAAATTTTTATCACATATATATCTAATCATGATCTTGTATTCCTAAAAGTTTCAACTCTTTAACTATATCTAGTGGTGAAATACATCGACAAGATTGAAATACATGAATTTTCGTACTTAATTTTTGCATTATTTTTGCTCTTCCAAATACTAAAAGAAGTTCCTTTTTCCATTTCCTTTTTCCACTACCTAATACACTGTATTAAAAAAGCGAAATATACCACAAGATGCAGCGTGAAGAACTCTACAATTTTCAAAGGACAGCTTATTTTATAGTTGCATCTTTTGTTTTCAAAATGGACAAACTTCTGTGCGACTAATTTTCGATGCTGCGAAAAAAAATCATCTTTTTAGTGTACGATGAATTTCTTTGCTTATTGCTTCGCTTAATGAGCCCTATGGAAAGCTATAATCGATGCCCGAATTGAGACCAGTCGATAGGTGTTCCAGTTACAACAATATGCAATGGAATAAAGTTAATGACAATGATTCATTAATTGATAAAATAAGCATAGAAATTCATCGTGCACTAAAAAGATGATTTTTTTTCGCAGCATTGAAAATTAGTCGCACAGAAGTTTGTCCATTTTGAAAACAAAAGATGCAACTATAAAATAAGCTGTCCTTTGAAAATTGTAGAGTTCTTCATGCTGCATCTTGTGGTATATTTCGCTTTTTTAATACAGTGTATTAGCTAGTGGAAAAATGAAATGGAAAAAGGAACTTCTTTTTGTGTTTGGAAGAGCAAAAATAATGCAAAAATTAAGTACGAAAATTCATGTATTTCAATCTTGTCGATGTATTTCACCACTAGATATAGTTAAAGAGTTGAAACTTTTAGGAATACAAGATCTTGATTAGATATATATGTGATAAAAATTTCAGGCCTATACGCCAAAGTAAAGTATAAAAAATACTATTAACAATTTATCTCCGGTTATTATGGGACACCCTTTATCGCTATTTCGGAAAATATGAAAAGTGCGGAACTGTTTTAGAGAGATCCTTCTTTCTTCCATTGCCTTCTGGCTTATACATGTCTTATAAAAAATAAGTAATATACAGGTTGAAAGAGGAGAAGATGCTCTATCAAATGGTAAAAAAATTTTCTTCTCAGAACCGTGTTTATGAAAAATTCAAGGGACGACTTTTTGTACCATTACTTTTGCATCGTATGTTACTTAGAACTCTTTAAACCATAAAAGTTGAAAGGACTTCAATATGTTCCGCAAATTCTGGTATTGGAGATGAACTTTCATTGGAACCAGTTTTTCACTGATCACTAGAAACATTCAATTTGTTATATTCTTCGTTGATTTGTCTAAATATTAAACTGAATGAATTTTTGTTTTTATTGAAAATCATCATTTCGAAGAACGAAATTCTATTCAGTAGGAATGTTTCCATGAGATTGTGTATAATTTTTCTCAAAAGAAAATACATGTTCTAAACTATCTTAAGTAAAATTCAATTGTATGAAGTATACAAAATAGATATGATGAATATGATACTTTACAATTATATGTTATCCATAAAGACTTATCTTCATAAATTTTTCTCATTGTCGAACAAACTTTAAACTCCTAAATATAAATGATGACGATATTAGTTTCTTTGACAAAGCAAACAATACTAAATTAGAAAGTTTGATCAATTTTGTTTTTTTCCATCTAATTTTCAATTTGGAACTATCACTGATAGTTGTAGTCTTTAATGAATGCTTCCTATATGGTCTCATCTATGAATGTTTTTTGTTAAAACCATTTATTTCCAATTGGTTACAAAATGAATCACGTTAATAAAGTAATTTTTCAAATTCACTTCACTGTTGTCTACATCAAAGCTATTTTTATCTTTAAGCAAACAAACATTTATAGATAATTATATTTTAAGAGCAACATTTTGTTTTTCTACAAAACATCTTTTCTTGATTGGTTGAAAAATATTAAGTGCAATTTTAATAAATTCCAGTGCTAATAGCTAACGAATAAAGACAAATCATCATGTATTTGTTAAATGATATGCTTTTATTCATGTAGGATAATGCTTTATTTATAGTGTGCATAGTTCAAATTTCAAGTAAAGTGTTCTTTTTTTTTATCCTATTTCAAATGACTCAAGATAATAATATTTCGAAAGAGAGTATTCATTTAATCAATTCATTTACTCATATCAATATCTAGTGATTCATGAAAATAATTTCGAGAAAAATCTGAATAATACACGAAATTTTTTCTTCAAGAATTGCAATCTTTATAATTTTGATGATGTTTTATAGTGTGCATGACAAGTTATTACTAATTCGACACTATGCAACTATTATTGAAGTCTGCCACCTACTTGTTAATGACAATTTATTATAAAGATGAATGCTATTAGTCATGAAAAGTACTCAAATGCTAGACAAATATTGTGTTTTAACAGTAGCCAATCCATTAGTTAATATTACTTATGCAAAACATTTTAAAATGAAAGGAATGAGGTATTTTCATTTTTTTTTTTTATTGATAAAAAAATAACTTAATCGTCATAATCGAGGTATTCGAAGAACTTAAGAACATTTCTTCTGGAACGTATGAAGTGATCCATAAAGAACATCTAGGTAAAGGTGAAGGGGCATCAAACATTTCTGAACGTCCAGACACTTACTAATGCTTGCTATTCTTGTTGCCACTTATTTGTCGTGGTTTGTTTTACAACTACTACAGGAAATCAGAGGGTACTGAACTATTTGAACTTTCAATAAACAGTCAAATGTAGAAACAAGATCTGTGCTCAATGGTGGGTGCAGGAATGGCAGTGAGTCTTCTTCTCAATCAAGCCGAGATCCACATCCACACTGTAGTTGGCAAATAAGGATCCAATTAGGGATGGGGCGAACTCAGAAAAAAGTTAAGTTGGAAGGACACCAAAATATTCTATGGTTTGATTAAAAAATGTTCATTTCGAAATATGTTTATCAAAGAGATCTATATATTGTGCTATAGTTTTTGAATCTTATGAAAAGTGTGAAGCTTTTTTAAAGAATGTTACTCTTTTCTGTTGCATCGTTTCGTAAAAAAAAAACTTTTCTGTCGCCAACTTTCAATTGAAGAGATATAGGAATTAACATTTTGTTTTATTACTTATACATTACATATAGAAGTGTAAACCGATGCATTGATTGACGGCGGCTGAAATTGTTCGATGAATTTTTTTAAAAATTTTCTTCTTTTTGAAATGAAGAAAAGAGAAAACAATGGTAGAGAACTTATTGACAAGAAGCCAGACGGTAACATCTTCAAAAACTGATTTGGAATGTCGAGAGATTTTGAAAAATCAAATATCTATTTTTGTGTTGCGGCTGACTTGCTTAAGCATGGCGGTTCATGAGAGAGAGGCTCTTCAGCTGTCCCCTTACAATTTCAATGATTTTTCGTCTGTGAATACTGCATGGTGTTCTAATAAGAATCCTAAAAAGATTTGGGTTTTGACTAAGTTAATGAATTTTTTTCTAGATGTTTCAGATTTACTCGTATTTTCGAATACTTTTAACTTCTTAATGGAAGGTCGTAGAAAAAAGCAACGACCCCTCATTTTGTGCTCCTGGAAATGGCATTTTAAAAATAGCTTCTGGAACCTGATAACTACCGTGTTCCGTTTTTTTAGAAACCTTGCCGTCATAGTTCATCTATGAAATCTTGGCATAGAATGCATGAGATAGGAAACTCTATTAGCTATTAAGATCTAGAAGGATAATTGGTTAACACTATAGAACAAAATATCAAAATACGTTGCTGTTAAATTTTTTTTCTATCGTCTTGTATAAATTAGATAAATAATTATTTGTATAGCATAATCAAAATTTTCTTTTTTGTTTTATTTTGTACATTTGAAGCGAACGAACAAAAAAAAACGCAGAAAATGTTTATCTGAGACCCGTTTTAACTTTATCTTTCATTTTTTTTTTAACAATATCCATATTTCGTTCTCGCCATGTACTTTTTCGTAATTTAATCGGTCGATTACCAACATATTTACCTATTCAAACAAAAAAAAAATAGACAAATTAATAATAATAACAATATATAAACAATTTTACCATTCATTTCACGCATTGCTCGAATATAATCTTGTGAATCTTTAAATGAAATAAAACCATAGCCACGTGTTTTTCCTGATCGTTTATCACGAACAACTTTTGCTTTTTGAAATGTTGGATATTTATTAAAAGCTCGTGTTAATACATCATCATTAACTTCATTACCAAGATCACCACAAAATAAACGAAAATCATCTAAAAAAGAAAAATAAAATTCAATTTTGATTTTAAAATAAAAGAAAATGAATCAAATTTATTTTTATTACCTGCATCCCATTCAGCAAGTGTTTCATCTTCCCAAGTTGTACCACCAGCCATACGAACATGACGAATTTTTTTTGGTTGTTTAGTTTTACTTTTTTTTTTTGTTGTTGAACTACTTTCATTTTCATGATCTAATACAAAATAAATAAATAAATAAATAAATATTTAAGAAAGAAAAATTATTTTCTTTTTTTTTGTTTTTACCATTTGATTCCATGGATTGTGATGATGAAGCAAATGCTTTACTAACTGGATGAGGATTTTGTTCAAGTTTAGTAACTGATGGTTTATCTAATTTTGATGCAGAAGGTTTATTTTCTATGATTGGTGTTTGTGAAGGACGTTGAGAAGTTGGAACAGTTGATTCAGATTGTTGAGTTGTTTTTTCATTATTTGTTTGATTTTTATAAAGTAATGGTTGAGCTGACAGTGTTGATTGTTGTTGTTGTTGAGGAGGAGGAACAGTACCTTGTGATGATGATGATGATGGTGGTGGTGATGGAACTCGTTGAGGAATCGATGGAGCCATTTGTGTTTGACGCATTGATGATGAAGGAAAAGGTACTGATTGTTGTGGAACACGATGACGAAGTTGATGAGGTACAAAAGCAGGTCGAGGTGGTAGACGAGTTGGTGGAGGAGCAGAATTATTAGTATTCAATAATTGAGCCATTACACCTGGTGGTGGTGGTGGAAGTGGTGGTAAACCTGGCATTATTGGTGGAAACATTCCAGGTGGTGGTGGACCAGATGGCATTATAGGCATTCTTGGTGGTGCATTGACGGTATTTACATTTGAGATTTCGTTCTCGAAACTAAAATTACAAAAAGAAATAGTATTGATATTTTAAATGACTGTTTGTTTTTTAATTACTTACCGAGACATCTCAGCATCAAAGTTATTCAACGCCATTTTGACACTTCTATATGAAATAGAAACTATGAATAGTTTAATTATGAAATAATAAACAAATGTTGGATAGAAATATCTATGTAAAATCAATTCGAAAAATAGATGAATTTCATTGTTTCTTTCTTCATTCCATGTTATACGCAAGTCTGTCAATGATTGGAACAATTGAAATACTATGAGAGCATTGTAGTACTTATAGCGACAATATGAGAGCGCTAGTATTCAGTATGTAAAAGGAAATATTTCATAGAAAAGGAACCAGAATTTGCAAGATTTTGGAGAAAATTATTAATTGTAATTAAATTGATAATTTTATAAAATTATTTTAGATTACTTGAAAAATTTTTTGAAGTTCATAATAAACATGACAAAAATGTGCCAAATCATTGTAATATTAATCGATCACTCGTCTTCCAGTTTAAACAATATATTGCTATCAGCTCTAATTCAATTTTACTATTTTTCAAGGATGATCCTCCCCTCAATCTCGGGAAAGCTTTCGTGTTTTTTGCTCACCAATCTTTGTAACAAGAGTCAACTCTTTTCACAATGTCGTGAACTTTACCTTCTAAGTAGTCACTCCCCTCCCCCCTCGCCCACTGTAGATGAACTCGTCGAACTTGACATTTATATTACTGATAATCTGTGTTATTTATTATTTTGTTTGGTTTTAAGTTTTAGACCATTTTGGAGAGAAGCGAGATTAATTTATTCACTAGATATTCAAAAAAATATAATTTAAAACTAAAAAGAAATGTTCTATAGTTCAAAGTAAATAATAAATCTATTTCGTAGTAGAGCTTTGAACTTTATCATCTAATTAAAAATGAGTTCTGCCTAAATTCAACTTTATTTGTAACATATATTTGCTTTTTCTTTGTATCATTTTTGTTAGCAAGTATTTTTCATCTTTCTAATTTTTTTTTGTTATTAATAGTATCCATTATATGTTAAGATGGTGATGATAGAACCCCCACAGATTCATGACTTTTTACATTTATTTCCTGTAACGAATGCACCAGTAAAATAATAAATCAAGATGTTTCTACATTTTCTTGTATTTATAATATTAGTCATTATTGAAACTTTAATTTTTGTATTTCAAAATATTACGAAACAAATTTGCTCTAAGATAACTAATCAACTAATATGTAATTTGGTGATCGAATGTCAAAATAAGGATTCTTACTGTTCTGTTCTACCATCCGCTAGAATGAAGTAAGGCAGTAGGACAGGATAGAAAAAGTTGTCATGTATCCATCTCTAATATGAACCGAAAAACTCTATTGTAGTGATATAAAATAGAGGAAAAGTTCTATGAGAAGTTTGATTCTTTCGATAGAAGGAAAATCTCCGAATCTCGAAAGAACTCTCTACAGGCATCTAACATTTGATTTTGCAAGCGTTTCAAATTTCCCTAGTGAACTGAATGCCTTCCAGCTACACCATTAGTATACCGCCTATTATCCATGAAGAAAAGATCGTTACGTTTTCGTTTCGTTTATTAGTTCTTTATAATTATCATATTACTATGCTTGTTATTACTTTCTTCATTTTTTCATTAAAGGTATTTTCTTAATCGCACAGTCTAAAATCGATCATCGTTATTACACTTGTTTCACATGAAAACTACTATTGAGGAGAAAAAAAGCAAGATAGACAAGCGATTAATTCAAATATGATGTTAAAAAGCAGTAGCAAAAAAGAAGACGATGGACATTCAGTATTAATATAAAGAAAAACAACTCTAGATGATACTGATAATCATGATTGACATTTTTCATTTCGTCTTCAGTGAATAGAAACATTTTAAAGTTGTTTTTTTTTGTGACTAACACTAGTGGTAGATCAATTCTATTTCTTGTTTAAGCTAACAGCAACTATTGACAAATTATAATCTTAATGATATACTTCATACCGACAAATTTTCAATATTATTAAATAGATTATGTTCGTGTGATTGGACATTATGACTTAGTTATGCGTTGTATCATTTTTGATTTGTACGATAATTCATATCATTATCTTATCAACAGAATTTCTTTCGCTTGATCGTGTTAGTATACAAACACGTCATTCAATTACATTGATCATCAACCCCCCACACACGTATGTTGTGTTATATTCATCTTACTTTATTGAATTGTTTAATCTATACCAACATTATGTGGCTAAACTCTATTATTCCTGTTCACTCTGACAAAGTTTTAATGTAGTGCAAAATTTGGATAGTATCACAAAATAACACCTCTCTGTAATGATAAACATGTTCATATTATTAAAATGTATAATTAAAAAATATTGATAGAGAATTGTAATTACATTAAAGACGTCAGATAAAACCAGGTAGTATTCAGGATACGTTCCCTTTTCGTGTACCCAATATGACTAAATTTTTAATTTCAGCATCGTTTCGTGCATTCGCTACATTTAATAATGCTTTACTTCCAGATTATGCGTTAAAAGCAGTAAACACGTTTACAGCTCTTTCAATCTTTGGTATGATACATGTCAATATTAAGCATTTTCTGTCAATAGCTAATGATACGCTTAAGGATGCATCACCAATATCAATCAGAATAGACTTACATTACGTTCCAAACTAAAGAATAAGAATAAGAGTCTTTATTATTCTATGTCTTTGATTAATCAATAACAAAAAGAAAATATTATTCTGTCTTAAATATATTTTTCACGTCAAGAATACGATGTTTTGTTCATCATTACTCAATATAATCCTTCAAACAAGTTTATTTATGGGTGTTATCGAATCTATAAGTTCTAGGAAATAAATTTCCTACTATTCATGATAGAATAAACCTTAACAAATATATCCATGATAAAATATTTTTCTTAATTTATTGATTAATAAACTACGATAGAGAAATATAATTCATGTATGTTGTGTTGATGTTATATAGTTAGAAATTTTATAGTGATTGGTACAAGTGGTATTTATTTAAATAGTAGACAAAAAGCGGAAGTATTATTCGCTTGTGCTTTATATGCTAATCTTGATATTTATTCACTTGATGACTTTTTTTTTCTCGCCTCTATGGATCGCACAAGTAGCCAAATAAATCTATGAACGATGCATTAATTCATATAGATTATTGAAAAATAAAATTCTTGTTTTAATTACACATTAAATAATATTTCCTTTATGTAAAGTTACTAAATATCGAATAGAATGTAACATACTAAGCATACACACAGCATAATAATAAGGATGATAGCGAAATTTTTAAGCAATAAAGAATTCCATTTTCGATATTTAACTATTAAAACTATGTTAGGTGACATGATTAGCTTAGCTTACGATTGAAATAATCACAGATAAATGAACTATATTTACTACTAGAATAAATATAAATCTATGTTAGTTTGATCAGAACAATAGTATTTACATATATTGTTTATCTCAGCTATCATCTTACATGGATCGTGTAGTCTTTATAATAATATATTTAAAGGACTTTTATAGACATGAATATCATTCTTTGAGAGCTATTCAAGTAGTAAAGTACTTAATCGACTGAGTCAAGTTCAATGAGTCATATAGCGAAGTGTTACATATAATTCAGTTGAACAGCGTGGTAACATTACTGTTGACAATCGGTTCCATGTTCAATATTTGTTATGTCAATTCATCTGTCTTATCGTTATGTAGTATCATTATTTTGACTCATAATTTATGTTTATTTAATCGACTTGAAGATAAATTTATGCACTTTTCTTATGATTTTCCAATATTTTAGTAGCTGTTCGTGTATTTAAAGCTAAAGATATGTTCATATAATTATCTACTGGTAGAATTGATGCTAGAACATATGCATAAATTAATAAGTAGATTATTCATTTAATATAATGTTTTGAATAGTTATATTGATCATTAATATTGGAGTGATATTTTTCATAACGAAATACGTTTTTTTGGTTGAGTATGTCTTTCTAATTAATAAAATCAATTAACAATAGTATTTCACGTTAACTCTTGTTTTTCTAGCAATAGCAGATTAAAAAAAAAGTGTTTTAATTAGCTGGTACTTAGATGTTTTTTATTAGGATTCATCTGATCGAGTTGATTTTCAAATAAATAGACAAAAATTTATCATAAGATATCTAATGTTAGATAAACTTATTTATGGCAATATATATACATATTATATTGAAAGAATATTTGATATAGGAACCCATTAATTTAGATTTTGTTATCAATGATTCAGATAATAAGAAATATATTTGTCGTACCAAAAACTATAAATAATAATGAAAAAAAAAAGAAACAAACTTATCTTTTAACATTTTTCGTCGATAATACTGTAGAAATTAAATTGATGCTTGCCAAAACGTTCATGAATAACATTTATCAATTAAATATGTTTTGTTGTTCTTACAACATTCATTTAATTTCATTGTTCAACTTCAAAAGAATCAATTTGTTACAGTATATTTTACAAATTCTTTTTTTTTTTTGTTAGTAATTTAGTCTTAAATCATAAAATCGACTTCTCGTTATGATGAGTAATTGAACACATAGGTATATATCATAGCTTGAACTATTCATTATATATTATTATATGATATTCTACGATCGCGACATTATTGCTTTTCAAAGTAGTACTCATATAATAATTATGAAGTATGTGTAAAAATATAGATATACATTAAATAATATCTATTACAATGTTTATCAGTTTATAGTAAAAATAATTATGATAAAATCTTACTCTTAGAAACATGTTATAGTAATTTTGATGATAATTTTTTTGGTTTTAAATAATAATATCTCTGTTTGGAGTTTTTTCCTATGTAGATATATTTTATATTGTTTGTCCTTTATTTTTACCATTTGTTCTCATCAACCAGATGCTTTATTTCACTCAAGAAAGTTTACAAAAAAACTACAATATTATACAGATACATTTATCATGATGAATGCGATGGTCATAATTCTTAATCATTGATTTTATTATTTTTTATATTCAAGATTTTTACTTTTTCTATTTAATGTTTTCGACGGTTATATTTATTTTAACCGATAAAACAATTGAATATATCCATATATTGATGATAAATTTATCTTAGAATTATTGGAATAATTCAAAGAAATCAACAGAAAAATATTTTTAATTAATTTAATAATTTACAATAGTTTCAATCTCTTCATAAATCAACAAAATATGATATTATTAACAAGTCATCAACGGTAGAATTCTATACAACTGATCATAATATAAGAGAAAAAAACAATTCAATCAATATATGCATACAAACGAAAGAAATATATATTTCAGAAAAAAAAGGCGACATTAATATTTGCAATTCTATCGAAAGATGACACAATTCTTGGTTTTTTGATTGTAATATCAGGAACATTTCAATAAATATTTCTCAATTGTAATGACGACAGATCTTTTTTTCTGTAGAAAACAAAAAATAAAATGAAAACATCATCTAATCAACAAATAATTTGACATCAACGATTATGCATTCTTATAACCCCTCTAAAGTCGATCTATCTTGTGTATTCATAAGCACCGTCGACCTAGATAAGGCATGCTTCGTTTCTCTTTCTTCCTCTTTCATTTGATAGTATAACGTCATGCCCGTCAAAGCCATGAGAAATTCATCACCCCCATCGCCTTCATTGCAATGCAAACGCATTGGCCTCGTCATTTTCTTTCTCTCTATTCTATGGCAGCTGCCACTACTATTACTGCTTGCCCGAAAAGCAATTTGCTACGGAGGCAGCAGCGGCAGAATCGAGAGACGTAGTATGTAAGCAAGCATCGTTGTTGTCCTCAGCGTTCGTTCTCTATGCGTCGTCTGCTCGCGCACACATACAACACACCCATATACACAGCCATTTAAAACACAACATCTAATCTATCAATCGAGCTGTGTATATATGTGCGGAGAAAGAAAAAGAAAGCTAGATACACACACACACACACACACACGCACACACTACTTGAAACAATGATGCACAAACATTCGCCCGTCGATGGCAAAGAGCAATAAGCGAAGGAGAAGGAAGAAAGAAAGAAAGAAAGAAAGAAAGAAAGAAAGAAAGAGAAAGACATTAGAACGACTACCCTATTGCTTTGTATACAGCAAAGTGAAGAAGAAAGAAAAAGAAGAAACATAGCAGTGTATGGCTGCAGTGGTTCATAGACAGCGAGAGAGAGAATAAGAGAGTAAAAGCAAGCACAGCAAAAGCGCTTGCTTCACTCGTAGTAAAGCACATACACGTATACACGTCTCTCCCTTTTACATCGAAACTAGCGACTCGCTAGTTACTTTTTATTCGACCTCTGTCGCCCTCTTCCACACCCGCCAAAGCCAAAGTAAGCACAGTTTTTCCTTGTTCTTCTCGCGCTTGTCAATCTTATACATACACATACATATAATACATTTGTCATTTTCACAGAAATGAAAAAAAAAAATCATAAATTTTTTTTTGCTCTAGAAATAAAAAGAATTAATTAAAAGAGAAATTCTAACAATGGGACGTACAACAAAACAAAAAGATCCTAATGCACCAAAACGTCCATTATCCGCATTTTTTATATTTTCACAAGATGAAAGACCAAAAATCAAAGTACAAAATGCATCATTATCAGTAGCTGATGTTGCTAAAGTTATCGGAGAAAAATGGCGTTCAGCACCTGATGATTTAAAACGTCGATATGAAAAAGCAGCTAAAGAAGCTAAGGAACGTTATGAACTTGAAATGCAAGCATATAAACAAACAGGTATAGATGAACATATTAATTTATTATCATTTCTTAGAAAAAAATTTTCTTGCAAATTTTTTTTTAGCTGCATATGCACAATCGGTACAACAAAATCAACCAAAAGCTCGAGCTTAAAAGGAAAAAAAAGAAACAAAATTAATCTTGCTTATCAAGAATGAACATATATATTTATTCACTTATATATACTTTTTTTTTCATTGTATTATCATTTGTTTTGTTTTCCTTATTCGATGTGTAGTATTGTTTCTTTATAACTTGATGTTTTGTTTTTTGTGTGCGTGTGTGGTTCTATCTATCAGATAAAAGATTTGTACTGTTGTTGTATAGAAACCAACATAAAAAGAAAAAAGAGAAATTTTACTCATATAAAACTTTTCCCAAAAAGAAAAAAAAAGATGCTTATTGTTTTACAACTATTCTCTTGATTATATGTTCAGTTTTTTCATTCTTGTATGCATACTTGTTTTTGTTCGAAGATACATATATTTGTGTGTGTGTGTATATGTGCGTTTTTATTTTTGCTTTCAAAAAAAGAAAATAAAACATTTCTATCTTTTCGATAGATTGAAGTAAAACAAAAACAAATGTTAAAAAAATCCAGTACAAAAGTTAGAAAAAGATAGCTCGTCTATTGAATATCACAGTAAAACCAATTTATTCCAAAAAAAAACGATATATTACAGTATGATGCATGAACGACTTCCTGTTGGATTCTTAAGTGAAGGCAAATGGCTGTCATTTGATGGTGCATTAACATTAACATTTTTGGAAGCTGTCAGTTTTCCAACAAGACCATCATTGGTTCCGAGTGGAATCGGATGAAAATGTAATTCCTATATAAAAGATTAAAGAAAATTCTTTTTTCTTTTGAGTTTGAGTCAAATAAAATATTTACTTCTTCTTTTTTTGTGCTAATACGATTTGCATGAGCGTGTAGTCTATCTTTCCAAACTGGTGCTGAATCTAAATAATCTTTATGCATTTTAATCAAAATCATTTGATTTGTTTCACTAAAGTAAAATAATATTATTCATATAATAAAAAAAAAAACCAATCTATATAAGATATTACTTTCGATATTTCTCCATAACTTGATCTAAAGCTGCTTTATTTTTCTCAAGATATTGTCGTTCTCGTTCCGTAACAGCAATTTTTCTTTAATATACAAAACAAATATTGATAATAAATGATATTAAATGAAACAAAAAATGAACTATTAGGTACATACTCATTTTCTGCTTGAATTGTTGCATCAAGTTTTTTTTGAAGAACTTGTTCGTCATCATGTAATTTTTTAACTAAATCTTTTACATGTGTAGATACTTGTTCTTTTATTGTTTTATACTCTTGAATACGTCCCGTTCGACTAGTATTTAATGCTTCTAGAAAACAAAATTGAAGTTTTTTCTTTTTTTTCCTTTTTTTTTTAGATTCGAAAGAAAACAAAAATACATACGAGCTAAAACAATAAGTTCATTAGTTGTAGTCATTAAACTAGTAATTGATTTATCAACTTCTTTTTTTTGTGATTCATAATGTTTTGTTCGACAATCAGCACATAATGGTTTTCCACAATGAAAACATGGACGTAAATCAGTTGTATTTCGACATTCACTACATGCAGCTACAATTGTTGCTGGTGCATCATCAGTGATAACAGAATACGGTTCACCGCTATTTTAATAGAAAAAAATGGTTTTCTTTTAGATATTTGTTTGAAATAAACAAACAATTCTTTGAACGTTAATCGAAAGTGAAAATATCAACAAGCCAGCTATCTTTCAATCACAGATTTCGTCCGTACTGATAGGTTTTATTAAAACTTTGAACAAGTCTTTCATGTAGAGTTTATAAGAATTTTTAATTCTTCGTGTTTTACTTCCCATATTTTTACTTTCGACTCAAGAACAAATCTTCATGAATGTTCACTTGCGATTTCAATAGTTTTTTTGCCTATGGAGTTCTAATATAAAAAAACTGGAAGAATTTGAGTTCCTATTGAGATTTAATTAAGCTATCGAATTTTTTTCCAGAGCTTCTAGGTTATCGGAAACTGATATTTTCGAATTTTTTGCATATAGAAAATTTAACTAGACTAGCTTTAATAAAGTAAAAGATACAATTGTAACCCATTGCGTATTAAAGCACCAACTTTCTCGCAAAAATCAATGTTTCATGTTTGAAAATTCGAAATTTTGTACTCTTTGACTTTTCAACTAACTGATTTTGGAAATATGCTCTATATACATCGATGCAGAATCATTCATAAAGCTAGTTTTGACTTATTCTTATCATTCTGTTATATGACAACTGAGAATTATTTATGAAACCCTACACATGTATTTTTTTTACTTGATAACAGATAAAATTGCTTTCATAATACCAACAATAATACCTAACATTAATATTTGCTTATCTTATCCGTAGGAAAAAAAAAACTTTGAATAAACTTCTATCAATAACCAAAAAAAAATCAACCTATTCGATTGAGCCGATGCGAAAACATTTCATTTTCTTTTTTATTGTAGTACTATTTATAGCCCACACTGTATGCCATGAAGTATAAAGACAAAACTAAAATGTTCGTAACGTTTGAAAGAAATGATAGGAACCGAAATCCTTTAAAGATTTTTATTAGAAACCTATAGGCAAAAAAATCATTGAAACTGGAAGAGGACATCTGGGAAGATTCCCTCGTAAGGCATAGATTATCGAACAAACCTATTTAAGCCGATGACATATGTGGCTAATTTGTCCTGTGAAGCTGATGAAAGTGATGCAGCTAATGCAGTATGTTCGGTGCCACATATTGGACAAATGATTTTGTCATTTTGAATTTCTTTCTTCAAACAATCTGTACAGTATGAATGTCGACAAACTAATTCTAATGGATTATTTAAATCTTTTTTGCAATAATGACATTGTACAAATGACTCCATTTAATAATTTTCTTTTATTAATTACAAAGAATAAAAATAAAATATAGTTATCAATTTATTAAATTTACATACCTTATGGTTATTTTTTTTTTTTGTTTTATTTTAGTATCTTTTATTAGTTGCTTCGATGCGAATAAGTAATTTTATTCATTCAATTGATCTTATTGTAAACTATTTATATAGTGCACAATGCTGTCATGAGTTACATGTCGTCAATATTTTTGTCCTTTTTTTCACATAAGGAGAGAAATAAGTTGAAAGAGTTGAAGAGAAAGAGAGAGAGAGATGACAATATCTTGAGTGTGTGATCACATGTATAGCGTGATGAAGTTTATGTTTAAAAATCTAATGAAAAAAAAAGTCTACTGTTTATACTTTACAGAAACGTAATACATCTCAAGCCAAATTCAAGGATTTTTTGAAGGTATCTATTGTAAAGTTGATTTCAACTTCGTTTGTTCTGATTTTGAGTCGAATTCAATGACTTCTATCGATTTCAAGAGTTATATTTTTGAAAATACTACCTCTATTTCAAAGAAAAAATGCAAATTATTGCACAAAAAAAGACATCGAAAAAAAAAAAAGTATTCCGATTCATTCCTGAGCCGATTCTGACAAAAAAATCAATGATGATTTTAGATAGAACTCTCATTAAACAAGTCTACAAACTATTCAGTGATTGTATGCATGTTAATCATACATCGACTCATGCCATATGAAGTATTCGAAGTGAATTAGTATCAACTATTCCTATTGTTTCAATTTTAATTTTGATGAAAAATTCATAAACATAAATTTTTATAGATATTTCATGTAATTACTGAAAATAAGTTATTTGATTTGAATTTATATAAAAATAGCAATTGTACAAAAGATCAATGAGTAATTCTGTAGTTAATATTTTATTATCGATAAAATAATAATCTTAAAAAAGTGATCAAAGATTGTAATGTCAATAAATAATTAATCAAAAATAGATTATTTAAGACATGTTTTAATATTTATTCGTATACGGTTATAACTTTTCCTATTTGAAGGTATCGTTGATAAATTTTTTTTTTTTTAGTATTAAATTCAATTCTACCAAATGATCTTGAACAGAATTCGATTAGTTGTTCTTGCACTTGACAAACTATTTCAATTTTTCAGGCTTTTATTTACTGATTTTAAAAGCATCTACGACACTTCGATTGTTAGTTTTTTATTTCAAAAGTTCTATTTCTTTGTTCCATAATTATATATTTTTCATTTGTTTGTAACTAAATTAAAGCCAAGGTCAGGTCAATCTTATAATTGTGAATATGTGTGTGAAGGTTTTCTTTTTTTGCATTCAAATAAAACTAAAATTTGTCTGTTATACACTCGATTTTTTCTTTATACACTATGTCATCATTATGAATATTGAATAATTAAGAATATGATGTCATATTCGGATCTGATTAGGTATTTTTTTTTAATATGAAAATTCAACTGACAACTTTGTACTCAAATTCATACTCCGAACTTAGTTAAGTATTGAATATCTTAGTCGAATTGCAGAACTTGAGTCTTGGATATCAGAATTAGCGACAATGAAATTATTAATTTTTAATTGTAGAAAAATGGAGGTAATTTCAAGATAAAAATTGAAAAACACGGTTTTTCTGAAAATCTGGACTCATACAGGTACATCTGACAAATAGACGTATTAGAAATAGAAACTCAATAGCTTCATCTTATATAATGAGAATAGATCACATACTAATTTCGATAAAAAAAAACGTCTTTGTTGAAAAGAAGTTCTTTGCTTCGACAAGAAACTTATAAAGACTTAGTGGTAGCTTTGACTCTAATATTTGAGTTTAGCATAATGCATTGCAAATAGTTATGTATGTTTCAAAGAACAATTGATTGAACAGTCCATATGATTTTCTCTTAAGTTAATTCGAAAAGCTATTGAAAAAGTCTAATATTCTGTTCATCTCAATATTATGATGAATATTATGTATAGTGTTTTTTTGTAGTCACTTGTAGTATAAATAAACTAACTGACTCTGTCAGTTCATACCTGTAACACCTTATTATGTATGAAAAATTTTTGTGATATATTATATGAAACTCTTTTATAATAAACGATCACAATTATCTTTAAATAATATAATATTGATTTTCTTAATTACAGATAGTGCTAATTAAAACTAATTATTAAAAATTGTATTGTTATCTACAATATCATTATAATTTCATAATTAAATATATTTTATTTCAAAGACACGGGTTATGAAATAACAGAACGTTCGTATACATAACAGTTCATGGTACCTAATCCAAAATGTTTATTTTTGCTTTCCCTCTCGTCGACCAGCGATATTAATATGAACAAAAAAAAACCATCGTCATATCGATAAAGTTTCTTCTTCAGTGAGAAACAACAAACATTAACCTTGTTAAGATGTAGTATGATTTCATGAGTCAATTTTTGAAGTTTGTAACTATTTCAGAACTTTTTCTTCATTCATTTTGATAAAGTCTTAAGTATATGCTCGAAAATGGACTGTAATAATAAACATAGTCAACTTAACTGACATTCAAATTAATATCTACGAGTAACTTGATATCAGTATATTTATGAAAAGTAATTTTTTTTCAACTGGTATTTCAAACCTAATATGAAGATATTAACGAAATTGTAATCGAATCATTCACAGAAGAATATATATTCAAAATAAATAAATTTAACTTTCATTTATTACGAAATCAATGATTTGAAAATTATATTAAATAAAATTTTTAAACAAATTTATCAATCAGTTAAATGAATAGTTTCTGGTGGCGCCATCAGTTTGTTACCTAGGAAACGGAAGTATTGTTAATTTTAAATGGCAATCATTCTAATATTTCTTTTAAAGAAATATCTGAATTGAGCTATGCAAGTAAGTAAATTAAAATCTAATGATAACATCAAATATAAATATGTCTTTTAATATTGATTATAGAATTCAACTGCTCCAAAAGCAACTATTGTCGTCTGGTATATAGAAAAAAAAAGAATTTCAAAGACATATCCTTCATTTCTATTTTTTATGTTTAGGACAGATCTTTCTCGTGATCAAGTAAGAAAATTAGAAGAATTAAATGATGCAGAAAGTATAAATAAGTAGGGTTTTCAATTTCCGATGTTGTAAGCAAAAAAATAAATCATATAATTATTTTAGTTTTTTTATAAAAATTTTCAACCTTGAACCAAATACTAAGCGTACAACAATTTTATGTGATCTATATTATTATGCATTAAATTTTGCTCGTACAAATAGATTTAATCATGAACAAATCTCAACATTTATAAGTATTCTTAAACGTGTTCATGAAATGTGTATTCGTATGTCATCTAATATATACTTACAAATATTTTTTATTCTTTTTAAAAATTAATTTTAGAAACACCATTTGCAAATATGGAAGAAGCTTATAAATATTTCAAAGAACTTATTTTAAAACATTCATTTTCTGTAAGTATTTACATTTATCAATTATTTTTTTCAGATATTTATATTCATTTTTCCTAGAGACCACCACAGAGTTTACGTATATTTACAGCAGATGGAACTAAAAAAGTAACTGATTATATTGTTGATACTTATTTTCGTCATTATAAAATGTATAAATTTATTTTTACTCCAACAGTAAATAGATTTTTATTTAATAATAATAATAAGATAAAATTGTCTTTTTTTTTGTTTTTTAGATTGATTTTAATTTGCAATTTACTTATGAAGGAATGACTGGGGCAATACCGAAGACAGAAGAAGAAGAAAAAGAAGATGTCAATACAGTTAAAGATAATGAAGAAAAACAAAGTCAACAACAAGAAAGTAATATTAAATATGAATGATATTTTTTGAATCATAATTATTTATTAAATTTATTTCTATAGAACATGAGGAAAATTCTCAATTGACTGATGTTCGTAAATTAATTCAAACATATGTGAAAGATGAAATTCAAAAAATACAAAGTACTACTAATGAACAAGAAACATTACGTCCACCAACGGAAAAACATCGATCAATTAAATCAAGCAGTACGAAAACTTCTAAATCACAAGCACCAAAATAAAGTTATACTCGAAATATGATGGCTACATCAGTAACATTGAAGAGACGCTTGATATTTGTTTGTTTTTTTAATAGTTGAATAATGAATAATGACTTGAAGCAAATAATTGTGATTTTATCGATCGACTATCATTTGTTTGTCGAATATAAATTGATTCGAACATATCAGAAAAAATATCTTCATCATAATTTAATGTTTTTATCAATAATGAATTTGTATCAATAGAATTTGTCGTTTGATGATATGGATTTGATTGTTGACAACGAAATTTCATATCCATTGGAAGAGTAACATTAGGAATAGTATCATCTTGATCGTAGACAATCAAACCTCTGAAATAATAATATTCAATATTTGTTTTCTTTTTTAAAAATTTCTTTTAACAATCATTTTTTCCTTTTTTTTTTGTAAAAAACATGATCTAAACGAAGTGTTGAAGTTTACAGATAAAAATATGAACTCAAACCGATATCTAAGTTCAGAAATATTTGTGCTAAATGTGTTGATCAACTTTAGATAGACGAATACTTTGACAAAGTTTTAGCGAATCTGAATTCTGTCTAAGGATGTCGTGCTCATCTTACTAACGAGGGAACCTCTCTTCTAGTGCCCGTTGCAATTTTAATAATTTTTTTGCCTATAGATATTACATAGTGTTCTGATAAAAACTCGAGATGGATTTGGGCTCCTATTGATATTTGACTGAGCTATCGAATTTTTTTAGAGGCTTCAGGTTTTCAGAAAACTCGTATTTTAGAATTTTGATCTGAAATTTTGCGCATATAGAGAAGCCGACTAGACTAGCTTCCATAAAAAAATCCAGAAATTCTGAACAAAGTCTCTTCGAGATATGAGATTTTCAAGGTATAAACCCTTTTCCATGGATGTCGTATACAACATTCATTTTTTGAAAACTTCATATCTCGAAGAGATTTTGTTCAAAATTTCTGAATTTTATTATAGAAGCTAGTCTAGTTGAGTTCTCTATATGTATAAAGTTTCAGATTAACATTCAAAAATTCGAATTTTCTGAAACCTGGGACCTCTAGAAAAAAAACTCGATAACTTATTCAAAACTCAAATCTTTTTAAGTTTTTTATTATAACACTATGTAGTATATCTAGACAAAAAAAATCATTGAAATCGGAAGAAAGCATCTGAAGAGGATCCTTCGGGAAATTTACACAAAAACTTAAATTTTTTAACGACAAGCATGCGCTTCGCATTAAGTTTTGATTCGTTGGCTTTCCACTCCACTTGATATTGGTAACAAAAATTTTTATACCAACAGATAGAGCATATCTTGAAGAATATTTACTACCACTTGAATTGATGAAAAATTCACTTTCGTTTTTTCACCTAATGTTCGCTTTGGATGCATACTGTTTTCCCTTTCCCTCAGACCGTAACAGACATTGCTGACGTACGATCAAAGACTAGAGGATTAAGTAAAAGGATGGTGAAGAAATATTCCTCAAAATAGATAGAATAAAATAATCTCTCTGTGATTAGTAAGAGCATCTATACCATCTTCCATATTTTAATTCCCGCGAGATTACGCTAAAAGCTTTAATTTACATAGATTTTATTATTTATAAGAATTGCTTTCTTTACATACGGAACACATTCATTGATTGTTTGATTAATATATTTAAGAATTGGTTGTCGTTGTTTAGCAAGAAAATTAAAACGACGTTGAAGTAATATTTTGAAACGTTTCTTTTTCATTGATTTTTGTTTCTTAATACAAGCTAATGTAAACATACGAAATTCAGAATAATCAAGTGCATGATCACCACTTATATCAAAATCATTAAATATAATACGGATTTCTCTATTATCAAGATTAAATAAAAATCCAAGACGTTGAAATTCTTCAACTGTTATTGTACCTGAACTATCTTCATCAAGTAATTCAAAAACAGTTTTAGAATGAGCATGCATAAATTCTTTTTCTTTTTTATCCTATGGAAAAATATTTATGAAAGAAAACAAAAAAAAACAACTATTTCATCGAAGTCTATACTTTATTAGCTAAAAGTAAAGTGATTAGAAGAAAAAATTCTCCTAATTCCATAGCACCAGATCGATCGAGATCTATATTCAAAGAATATTTTACTATCAGATTAATAAATAGCATATGATTGAAAAGTAATTTAACAAAATGTTTGTTCATTTTTTAGTCTCTTAAAGGAATCCACAGAATTTTGTGTTATACTTTAGAGTATCTATCTTCTGCGATTTTTGCTATTCCACAATGAATGTAGTTTTCATCTTGCCTCAATATTTCGATGAATTCAAAATGTAAATATCAATATTCAATAACCATTTACCAGCAAGATTATCTAAGAATTCATTTCATGCAATAAATCTTCATTTTCAACATGCCGTGTTTATCTTCGTGCGGTGCTCTATGTGATTGAATCACATGTTTGCAAAAATGAATTCGGAACCACATTTTTGTCAAACATACAACCAATTGATATCACCCAATTATCGCTTTCCTCTCAATTCTTAAGAAAATGTTAAATCTATATTCTGAAATAATACAAAATTTTGATTTAAATTTAATGTCCTGCAGAGATTGAAATAAAAATGAATATATATTTTGTTCAATTACTTTTCGATTACTCGTTATTATTTAATACCTAATTTATAAATAATAGTTGACATTTGATTTTTATGCATATTAGTAAGATAAATAAGTAATGCTCGAATTTGATATTCTTCAAGACGATTTGTATTATCAATATCAAGTAAACTAAAAAGAATTGAACAAAGTTTCATTGTAGTTGTTGTAATTGACCACGTCGGTGGTGTCAGATGTATATAATCGAGAATACTTGAATTAAAATGAAGATGCATGATTGAATGAAGACAATCTTTTTTTGATTAGAAATGATTACGCGCACAAATGTTCTATTTTTTTATCTTTTGAATATGATAGATTAAAATGCAACAACAAAAAAAAAATTGTTTTTTTCTTCAAGATAAAAAACAAATATGAGATGATGAGAAGAAATATATTTTTTGATTCTGAATTATAATTTTATTTAATAAAGTTTATCCGAGTAATAAATCAAGAGCTGCTTTTAAATCCCAATTTGTTGCTTCGAGTGCTTGTCGATTCGCTGTTTGATCAGTTAAACCCATAGCATACATTTGGTCAAGAAGTGATTGTGCATTAGCTGGTTCATTTCCAGTAGTATCCATTGTTGTCGATGGATTTGTTTCTGATGTTGTTGAAGTTCTTTGTAAAACACTTTGTAATTGATCCATACTAATTATATTACGACGATTTGATGTTCTTGGTGTTTGTTGAAGTGAATTATTCGATGGACGAGAATTATTATTATTATTAATAGTAGTAGCCGTTGTCGATCGATTTGTTTGTTCAAGTGCACGATAAAAATCTTCATTTGTTATACGACGAGGCATTATATTAAATGTTGGTTGACGTGGTGCAACTGGTTCAATTAAATGAGGACTACCATTTAAAAAGTAAGCAGCTAAATATGAACATAAAATCATATTAAATGATTTTTTTTATTGAAATACAAAATTTACCAGGTGATAATTGTACATCATTAGAATTTGTTGAATTACTAGTTGATGTCCATTCTTTAATTACTTGAGTAATTACTTTATATAATAATGGATTAGCTTCAACAATTTCCGTAAGACGTTTAACATTGTAATTTTGACAGAAGAGCACTGAATCTTCACATAGACCTATATGAAATAATATCTTTTTATATTAGTAAAACGATTCTCTATTTCTTAGTAAAGTGTCAACAATTCAAAATTTTGAATAAAAGGTTTTTTTGTCATGGTTGGATTGAAATTCGTAAATGTGATAGCAAAACGGCGTAAATACGGATTTGTATTTCTAAGACTTTGACGATAAGAACTTTAGTTCTAAAAGAAACAAATATCGTATTCAGAATCAGCACAAAAATGTGCATCAAATAGTATATTTCAAACTAATTTTCATCAAATTTTTATCTTAGAAGAAGTACATATCTGAATATTCGAAAATAATAATGAAGAGATGTAAAGATCGAAATTTGACGAAAATTAGTTTTGATTATACTTAATTTTTTTTCTCCTAACCATATGATGCGTAAAATCGGAAAAATATTACGACTATTGAGACTAAATACTTTTGACGTATTTCTTTTTTTTTTTAAACATAAGTTTGATTACAAAAACATCATGTCTATGATAACTCGACAAACCCTATCTAACCATGACAAAAAAATATTTTTGTTCAATTTTGAATTATCAACAATTTATATTACCTAATGCACTTGAATCAAGTAATAATTCAGGTAATACTTGAGTTATTCTTCGCCAAAAATCTGGTGTTTTCATTAGCCAATATAGCTAATTTAATTAATAAAAAGAAATATATAAATAATATTATTCCTTAATATTTTTCTTACTCGATGAAATTCATTGGGTGTAGCTGATTTTTCAATTGTTTTTGAACTTTGATGAAGTTCATTTTTACTAGGTAATCCTATGCATTAGAAAAAAAAAACAAACATTCAAATTTTGAACTTTTTTTTCTTGTTTTCCTTGATAAAATATTTTACCAGCTGAATTTATTGTGAACGATTCATTTGGTAATTGAACTTTTGGTACAATTAATAAATTATCTTCATTTTCAATTTCATAATCATTTAGATTTTTATCATCCCCAATTAATTGTACACCTTGACAATATACATCTATATTTTGATTCATCCAAAAGAAAAGGAAATATGAAAATTTTTCTTTTTTTAATTTAATTTTAATTTCAACGTACCAAATGAATTATCTGATAATGAAAATATCTGAGCTATTTGTGATTTTAATTCATTTATTGAACATTCTTCAGTATTCAATTTATTCGGCATATCAATGCTACTACTATGATTTTTATTGTTCATGGTTGAATCTAATGGCAACAAATTGAATGTGTACATTGCCGTTCTTTTTTTTTTTTTTCTTTTTTTGTTTTTGGTTTATACTCTACAATTAAATGGGTTGTACATTAAAATTGAGTGTGTCCTGTTATCATATTTCTAATTTGATCACATTGTTCAATCTTTCTCCCATTAATTCGAATTACAGTGTAGCAAAATGAATTTCTTTTTACTATCAACATGAAAAAAAAAAGAAGAGAACTACCAAATCAAGGATGTCTATATGTATATATACACAAAGAAAAAAAATTGAAAGAACAATCTTTTGTTGTGAGACGTTCTTATCTTTGCACTCGATCTAGTCATGTACTACAATAAAATTGTGCATATCTCTCAAGACAAGACTAGACAAGAGTGAGACACTCAATCGCTATATGTATATGTGTGTTAAGTAATATGAGATTTTTCTTTCTCTTAAAAATCCTCTTGAGTACATGAGCGTTAATGGATTCGAGCTGTTTCAAGAAGAGATACACTCTCGAGTTTTTCTTTCTTCATTTAGTACATGTAACATATTCTCTCTTCAATGTCAACAGTAGCTATCAAATGATAGTATATATATATGTATATCTATATTGGCGGTAGTGCTCTTGAATCTATATCTATCTTAAAAGCATTCATCATCATCATCTAAGATTACGAGTCTTATTTCCGACATTATTCTCTTTGTTATAGGCATATGTCGAAAGATCATTATCTAAAATTCCCCTATGCCATGGATTGTTCTGTTTAAATCTAGTCTCTAGAGATTTATTACACATATATACATGCATGTATGCTCACAGTTATTCTCGAAAAAATAAAAAGATGAAGTTGTTTGTAACCAGGAATCCCAATGAGTATGTAGTAGATATATGTATGTGTATGTGTGAAAGAAAAACGCTCACACATTTGTCAATACATTTATACGGATGGACATTTTTTCACATCATGTGTATTGTCATTTGACACGGACGAGATCAATATCCGGCTGTTTAAAGTATATATTTGCCTTCATTTGCTTTCTTTCAATATGAAGTAACAAAATTCCAAGTTTACATTGTTTTCTTTTCTCTACATTAACATTAGTTAAATCGTAGAACAACAATATATATATATACATAAAAAAAAAAGAAAGCTGTCTTAATAATCTTATTCAATAAATGTGTATATAAATGAGTATCAACAATATGCTTAGTAGGAAGTCTCATCTTCTGCTCTGTTCGCTGTCAATCATAGTTGTCATTGTTATATCTCTTACATGATACTAATGCACATATATATATATGTATTCATTGATAGTAGTTCTATCCCATGACGATGTATGTTTACAAAAAAAAAACAAAAAAAGTGTGAGATAATCATTTTGCACCCCTACCGTCTGTTTTATCATGTCTTTACTTCCTTACATATGCTGTGTCATTGCCATTCTATCGCTAATAGGAGTGAAGGCGTGAGTTAAAAAATAGACAAGAAGAAGAAATGAATGAATATAACATAAGATGATCTTCTTACGCAACTCTCAAGCGTATATACTTGGACTCTCATATACACTAATGATCATAATCTTACTCTCTCTTCTAACAGACAACGATTCACTAATGATGATTTTGTGATATTCATGTCAGGTAGTGAACACAATTTATTTCGTGATGTAATTCATTTTGTACGGTTTCAATTAATTCTCTTATCGCAGTCGTTGTCACCGCCGCCGCCGCCACTACTATACTACAATCGAAAGAATAACAACCCACATTTCATCTAATGTCCGACTGAGGACGTTTTGATTTTTTTTTTTTCATTTTTGTCTCCTTGCTATATGTATATACAATATATACATGTATAGCTCTCCGGGTAACCTAATCTACTTCTCCTTCTTCCATCTAGCGGTATACACGCGCGATAATCGTTTTGAAAATAGCTTTTTAAATTGGTGACTAAAAAAGCGGCATCAGATTAATACAGACATACACATATGTAAACGAATAGTTTTTTAAATAACATGATAATCGATTATGAACATGTATATTTTCAAGTGTGAATATGTTATAAATACTGTTCTGTCTTATTATATTCATTTTTCATGAAATACACAAAAAAAAAGAGAGAGAGAGAGAGAGAAATGCTTACATAGACAAATACAACAATAAAGAAAAAAGAAAAAAAAAAAGAAAACGAAAGATGATTATTTATTATATCCCATCATCATCATCATCATCTTCTCTATGTGGACAAAAACTTGAATCAAAATGATTATCAATTAATTGAACATGAGTTCTTTTTGTTCTTTTCAACCATATATTAAGTACAGAAGCAAGTGTTCTTTGTTCAATATTAAATTGTGACCATAATGAACGAAATAAAAGTCCATGTATTGAACATGCTGGTGCAAATATCGATATACGATTACTTGATTGACGAAGATTTTCAATAAGTTTCAAAGAAAAATCATTTGAATTAATATATAATTTATCTAAATGTAATTGTGTTTGATCAAATAATGATTGTATAATTAATATAGATACATGTGAAGGAAATAAACGTATAGCTTCACTACCTAAAAAACATTTATATTGTGGTTTTAATTGACATGTTGATGGTATTTGTGTATTCCAATAAATCATAGCTTCATTAATTTTTGTTATACCATTTATACTACCTGGATAATCAATAAACCAACCTGAATCAATAATAACACGAAGATCAATTGTTGAAGAAAATTTTTTTAATAAATTAGGTAAATTTAATAAAAGACCAAGACCACCGGCTGAAAAACCTGTAAATATAATTTGTTTAGCTTTTTGAAATTGTTTATCAAATTTTAAATCATCAAATATAGCATGAAATATATCATAACCATGTGAATATGTTTTATTTGATGAACCCGACCATAAATCAGATGAACAATATGGTACATAAATAATATTATATTGTTTTAATGATGAAAATATACCAATGAAAGATTTTTTTTCATTCATATTATTTGATGTTATTAAATTTGGTGAATATATACGACGAAGATTACATGATTCTTTTGAATAACAAAACCAACCACCATCAAAATAGATTAACCAATATGAATTATTATTATTTGATAAACGTATATAATATGAAGCAATACTATCATCCATACAACGTGCTTGTGGATAATTAAATAATGATTTACGATAGAAATTTTTTTGTTGATATGTTGATTTAATAAAAGAAGAATCTATTATTGTTGGTGTTGCTGTTATTGTTGTTGTTGTTGCTATTGCTAATGATGTTGAAATAAATGTTGTTTCACGATGATAGATAAGTGTTAAAAAAAATAAACTTGGTATAGTTAAACAAAGAAATAATATTGTAAGTCCAATTTCAATATAATATGTTTTATGATTTGAATTTATTTTAATTAATTCAGGACTTGGTGTTGGGGAAGAATAAGATAATGGTGAAGATGATACTGACGACGTCATCATTAACTTGTGTGAGTGTATATGAACAACTAATTTTAACTTTACACCTTCATTGTGCTACTCGTTATACACTCTGCTTGCCTTTTTTTTTTTTCTTTTGCTATGTATTAGC
This sequence comes from Rotaria sordida, assembly GCA_905250125.1. Classification (NCBI taxonomy): domain Eukaryota; kingdom Metazoa; phylum Rotifera; class Eurotatoria; order Philodinida; family Philodinidae; genus Rotaria; species Rotaria sordida. The sequence continues at coordinate 19,213 of CAJNOL010000593.1, read as the reverse complement.
GAACAAACATCGAACACGAGAGAGAGAAAAGAAACGCAAAGAAAAAGAGAAGAGAAAGAGAGAGAGAGAGAGAGAAAGCGAAAAAGAAAAAAACTTAAAAGAATAGAAGAATATGAAACACTTTATGCATATCTTCATGTGTATAACAAATGATTATTGATGGTAGATGAACAAAGTAATGACAATTCTACACCTGAATAAGAATATTTCATGCTGTGAATAAATGAATTTGCTCAAGAAAAAGAAATTTTTTTGTCAAATGAACAGTCATTCAATTCAATCATCATCACGGCATGATATGAAAAATGAATAAATCCTATATTCTTGAACGTTATACATAAGTATATGCAGATGGTAAAATTCGAATGAATCAACAAGTGTAAAAGCTTTCCTGTTGAGATAAAGAGAATTTGTCTGACTGTGATTTACTTTCAACGGTCAAGTTCGTCACATACAGAATCTACACATATGTTTATGTCTGTCTATGTCTGAGTTTTTGTATTCGTCTACTGTCACAGTAGGAAATTACATTGTCAATCAGATCATATTGTCAAAGAAGAGACTTCTCTATTCAAATTGTTTTTCATCTTTATTTCGAGTAATAACAGACATCATTTAGATAGACAATAATAGATAACAATCTGTTTCTATTTCATGATCACTAATTCTACAATATTGTCGGTATATATTGTTTGATCTACTTAAAAATCTCATTGTATATACAAAAATAACCTGTTCATTTATCTCTTGCTTCAACAGTAAATAATTGGTGAAAAACGATTATTTTATGTATACCAAATGACATTCGATAGATGATAAGAATAAAGACAAAGAAAGAGCGAGAAATGAGATGATCCAGAAAAGCAACACGAACAAAACAAATCAATTAATCGTTTATAGTCTAGGCGGCGGCGGCGACAATGACGACGGCGGCGGCAAACATTTTCCAATATAAAAGCACATACGCGTGAACAAATTGATATTGATATTACTAGTAAAGTATGACTTACTTGAATATATATCAATGATTGATCAAGTCGAGGAAGAAAGATTGGAAGAGAGAGAGAACGAATGAAAAAGTCAAATGAAAGGATCTAAAAAAAAATTAATAACAACACTTGATTTTCAATAAACACTTATATACAAGAGATTTCATTTTCATTCATTCTTACGTATATCTAAAATACGAAACAATGTTACAAAATAATCATAGAAAGCTTGTCTAAACAAAAAAAAAAGAAGAAATAAAATATCAAAACTCAATCGCCTTGAAATATCTCGATCCTTATGCATAAGGAATAAAACTCGTCTTTCGTCAATTATATACATATATATGATTTATAAATAGAGAATATTATATTTTCGTTACTTATTTAAAAATAATATTAATCAATAGATGCATATAAAAAATGAGTTTTAATAATTAACAAAAGAAAAAAAAAAAAGAAAACTATACTTTTAAACATTTTTTTTGTCACGATATTTTATCTAATTTCATTGTTGACCTTTAAGAAAAGTACGTCAATTAATTACATCATCATAATGTTCTGAGATAAGGGAATTAGAAATGCAAACTATTCTAAATATGAATACAATAGGGAAAATATAAAGATTATTAACAATCTTTGAACATATTTATAGTACACACAGAAATATCGTAACAAAAAAAGAAAAAGAAATCAACAAAACAGCTGATGACAAACATAAACCAATCGTGTTACATGTCCATAGATTGCGTTTCATACTGTCAGTTTCTTGTAACTGACAGGATTGTTGTTTTACAATTGTCGTATTGAACAGGCAATATTAGTAGATTATGTCAATCATATTCATTATGAAATAAGAATACAAGTTCATTTTTTAGAAACTTCTTGTTAAAGATTGAATAAAATTAATAAGATTGTAGTTCGTGTGTATCATTTTGAAATAATTGTGATTCATATAATACTAACTATAGGAAAAAATTTAATAATAATAAAAACAAGTGTTTTATAGTTTTACTTGATTCATTTGATTTACAGGTCGTGGTATAATTTTATGTAGATCATGCAGGTTTTCTTCATATCGTTTTAAATCATATCATTGAGATTGAAGAGTTTTATCCATTCCAACTTGATCATGTTTAGCTAAGATTATTTAAAGGTCTAATAGAGTGTTCCAAAAATCTGTCAGGATAAAAAAAAAACACACGAATAGCTCTTGAATAGTTCAAGCAATTTTTATGAATTTTCTACAATCTCGTTCAATGTTCCTTTAACTTTTACTCGACATAGTGTAGATCAAATGCTTATGCTTATAAACATTAGAATCAAAATAGTTTTACTAATGATTGCATTTAACACATAAATGCCGATGGTATTAAAGATATCTCTAAATGCTTTTATGAAACTAATACTTGAGCAGATGAATCACATTCTGAACGTCCTACAATAATGACAGAAGGAAAAGTTGAGACAGTTCATGTTAATAATGAAATTGTATCGGCACGAAGTGTTCTGGTTGTTTGAAATATTTTTTCAATAGCACTCAGAATTATGACAGAACTTAGTATGAGATGTCTTCACATTTCGACAATAAAGTACATCAGTTTCTAGTAATATTGTCGATATTTTTTAGGGTTGGGTGGTGCTAAAAATTCTTACAACAGACGACCTATCAGCAGGCAGTCCTATCTTCGGAGCCTGTTTCAAATCCTATTTACCTCACAAAGATATTGCCAGAAAAAGGCAAATATTATTTCAACATCCGATTTCTGTGTAAAACTACCACGAAATTGTAAAAAGTTGGTAGAAATTCGGGCATTTGTAGGAAGAAAAGCTCTCTAATCGAGAATCCTGGTTTTTAGGCAACATTTTTCTTAACATGCGAATTCCAAAGAACGATTCTTTTCGATGAGCTTCACGCTCATTGAACTTAGTCAGAGATGGAACCGATCTGGATTTTTCACGACCAGTATTGGTTCTAACTCTGAACTTATCATTTCTCAAATCTTTTATATTGTAAAATATTTAAGACAATGTCTTCAAGGTCGCGTTGAATTGATAAAAGAAATCTGTAAGAAAAAAAAATGCAATAGTTTGAGAATAGTAATTCTATCTAATGTTTCATTTTTCAAAAGTTTTAGACTTGTAAATTTCATGTCAATGAATGCAAATAAAATTCTCCGAAATAAAATTTTAAAGAAAGTCGAATAAACTGATAGAAAGTTCACACGCATAATCTGCATTGCTAACAAGTTATTCGCATTCTTTGTCCTGACGGACTTTTGGAACACCCTGTAGATTAATATATTTACTTGTTGTTTGATTTTTTATGATACAAAGTTCACGATCCACTAATAAAAATATATTAGTTAATTGAAGAATAGTTTCATCAGGAGAAATCCTTCGTAATGCTTCATATATATTAAAAATTAATGAACTCGAAATACTATTAAAAGTACGAATTAATTTTAGAAGTGAAGGTAGTAATTTCGTATATGTTTTTAAATCTGACGATGTTATTATATCGATTAGAATAAAAAATTTTGAAGATGATAGAAAATTATCTAATAGTTCAATATTTTCATCTTGAAAAATGAATAAAATTTCGTATAAAACAAAATTAAATAATTTATCATACTAATATGAATATTTAATGTACTAAATTTTTGTAAATAATTCTTGAGTTCGTTGTTTAAATGTTTCTTTGTTTCTTCAATTATTTGATATATAGATATGAATGATTTCTGTAGATTTTTTTCATATTCTAATTGTCCTTCAGCATTTAAATTCATTTTAAATCGATGGTATTTTGCAATATTGATCATTGATTTATATCAGAAAGAAATTCTTTGTATTAATGGTTCATGAATAAATTTCGAAAAAAAACAAACTTGCAAATAGAGTGACTAAATTAGAATTTGTATCAGTCACAAAGGTAATAATGGTGTTTCATTTGGATTCATTCAATAGTAATATATTTGATTATGTTCAAGTGATGATAAAAGATAAGCTAATTCAAACGCAAATATATCAGAATCAATGAGTTTGAGTGATGAATATGATAGAAGATATTGAAAAATGGTATGAAATACATTTAGACGAAGACTTTGATTAAATTTATGATAAGATGAATGAATATAGGTCATGTATGTTGCATTAGTTTTGTCATCGAATGAAAATGTATTTTTTGTTGATGAGCAAAAGTTTGTTTGCCAAGACGTTTTTTTTTTTGTTACTAATTCAAAATCATTAATATTAAGTAATTATTCAAAAGATTCATTTGAATTATTCGATAAATACTTTAATTCAATATGTTTTTCATGATTTTATTCATGTTTTGTGCAATGAATTTTCTTTTAATCGTTCATCATTGAATAATTCAAATTTAATTTGATTCTGTTTTAATAAAATAAATAATATTTTTGTATAGAGTGTGTTACTAATTTTATATATGAATAACGAATTTGTTTATTCATTGTAATATTTTGTACGTTTATGCCAAATTTTTTTGAATTATTTGATAATAACATTCGACATTGTTTTAATAAATTAATTAAACACAAAAGACTAACGCTTTACTAGATTCTTGTTCAATGAGACTTACATTTGAATAATATTCGAATTTATTATTTAGTGAATAAGTAAATCGATCAGCTAAAATAACACCTAACGGAGTAAAACCAACAATCTTTTATAGGCTTCATCAATGGTATGAAATAAGACAAAAGGAAAAGTTATAGAATTTTATATGTTGATGTATAAACACTGGCAAAATACACAAAAGAATACACTGTTACAAATACGAAATATTCCGTTTAGTTAAAATAAATATACTTTAACTAGATTTTTGAAATATTAGAATAAAATATTGATAAATACCATTGAAAGAAAGTATCTATTGTTATAGAGTATAGTTTGCAGAGATGGGAACAATATCTTGATTCGACTATGATCGGTTTTCCTCGGTTGAAAAATATTTTATAGATATGCCTTCTTTTTTTTTGATAAAACTTGTGGAAAACAAGTTTTCGTACTCTTATCAAAACAATCAACTAGTGTTGTTTCAAAAATTATGTTGTGTTTTCTTCTGTTCATTCACAGTCTTTCATTTGTTTAAATTGAAGTATACTTCATCTTTTAAAAAGTATAATCAAAATTTATGTTACTTGTGTTAAGCTTATCTCAGTTTATCTGTAAAATTTTAGTGAGAAAATTCAAAATTTGGAGTGTGGCAATTAGTTGATGGGTAAATATGTAGATATTACATATATTCATCTCTTATAAAACAAGACAGATATAAATCACTAGAATATGAGATTTCTTCCTGAAGATTTGTAAAAACTTGAGCAACAAAAGGAAAATGAATGTTCATCACTGGATTGAGCGTCTATTGTCGTTATCTAGAGCCTTATAAGCGAATTGGAAATAGAGCTCATTGCAATATAAGTATTCCAGAAAGGACACATGCAAAATATCTGTAGATATTTAAAATGAAAATTTGCTCCTAATATCAATTTTATCATCTGAAAACATTTTGTGAACTTGCTGATTTTTATGAGTCGAAGAATATTTTTAGACCGGTTGAACCGAACTGGTCTAGTGGTTTTTTTTAACCGGTTACAACTCTGATCTATATAACGATAGATTTCTAATTTTTCATGTAAAACTGTTTATATACTAAAATGTAGTTTTATTCATATGATAGAATGAACTTTTTTATGAATATCATATTCTTTGGCAGTGTATTAAAGTCTCTCTTAAATGAACACTATCAGGACTTTTGAGAGATGTGCATCTATGGGAAATATTATATGTTTTACTGCGAAATGAAAAAAAAACAGTTCTAGAATATAAGATTCTTGACTTGTTTTGAAGTAATCGGAGATCATTCTCGGTGTTGTTTATCTTCCTTTATTTGAATGTTTATGAATTCAAAACTTCTCAACAGAATACAAAACTTTTCTGAGTTGCACAAAGCCCTGTATGATTGTTTTGATCTCGATATATGTGAATTTGATGAATGTTGCTCGATAATGCATTCGAATCTGTATTTATCGAATTTTCTTACGTTAAAACTTGTGAATTTTTGTTTAATACTTTGTTTTTGGTTTGTTTGATAATCATTTAAATATTCCTTTTTTTTTTACGTTTTTAAATATTGGATACAAAACCAAGTAAAACATTAAATTTTTCAGCTAATTCACATTGTGATGACGCACTATCACCGTTGTTATCATTAATTAATTGAATTTTTTCATTTAATATAAGATATTATTCTAACATCATTGCTTTCTGTGATTTGTACATTTATAACAAACAATAAATAGTTATTTCAGTGCGTTAGTCATGAACGAAGAAGAAAGACACAAAAAAAGTGCAGATATTTTCATGTAAGAGAGGATCAAATAATAATCGGAATTGTAAAAACAATGTTCAAATTCATAGTAGGAAAATAATCACTAATAGAGATTTCACTATATTCATTATGAGTGATCATTGATTTCAGCTTTCGATAACAGAATTTAATATAATAGATTACATTTTATACGTACTATCGTTTATATTAATCATTTTGAAATATGTATAAGATATCGAAATCGGTCAAATATAATCTGGACACTTAAACAATCATTTTATGTGTAGTTATCAATTGATCGATCAGAAATGACCTATAACAATCTGTTTTAAATCAGATATATTAACTGGGTTAACAGTGAATTTTATTCTTTTATACCGACTACGATCAATCAATATCTTTCAAAAAGAAAATTTTTGTCAAACTAACACATTGATATCTTCAATCAAAATAAGGAAGAACTTCAATTATGTATTTCAATAACATCATTATTCAGTATCATCGGTTTTTATTCTTCTTCTTCAAATACATCAAAAACAACGGAAAGATATTAAAGTCAAATTAGTAATAAAATACAAATTAGATAATATGGATAGAAGTACTTGTTTTTTTTTTGGTCTGAAATGATTCAGTCTCTATTTATATTTTGGAATATTTATGCATAGATACCGTGATATTTGACCACTTTTTTTTTTGTTCATTCCAATGAATCCTCACAGCATCCTACTTACAAAATATCTAATTAATTCTGATAACGGAGAACATATAGGTTATCATCATAGTAGCTGCGAACCATCATTTGGAAATCCTGTTCAAGGCTTATTAAACAATGACGATTTGAGCAATACAAGTATTATTTTCCTTGGTTCATATATCAATATAATTGGAAAGAATACAAATATCTGTATTGAAGCTATCAACTTCACAATATTTGATATTGAAGTTTTCAAATCAGCATGAATCTTTCTTTTTATTGTATAATTTAATTGTGTTGCATCACGGAAAAAAACTTTTCTTAATTATTTGAGTACATCATACTAATGAATTAAAAAATAGTTCAAATTTTTTAGAGTCTATTAATAGAGCTCTCAATAGTTTTAAAAGTAGGAGGAACTAAAACTTTGACAGATAGATGAAGGCAGTTTGTCCAGCAGAAAGTGCCTGAGAAAAACTGATAGATAGATTTTCGATAATAACTGGAAATTTTCGCGACGTAAAAGTGGGAAGAGGATGGCGTACTTGAGTCTCTCGCACATCGATAATCAATTGATAAAAATATCTGAAATTTCAAATTGATATGAAAATATCTGTGCAATATTGATTGTTTAGCATGAAAAAAAAAACAAATTTTATCTTGAATTCATAAATCCTACTTGAAATCAAATCCATTATATTATTATCATAAAATTAATTCATTTTCTATCTCTAACAATTTTTTTTATGTGAACAGATTTATATTATATTTATAAGAAAAAAAACGATAGAATAGTTTTCATCGTATTGTTGTTCTTTCTTTGACAGTTCTTTATTTCTTTTAAGCAAAATTGACATATGTCAAATAACAATAAAAAAAAAACAAAATAAAAACTTTCAAAATAGTAGATGAACATCATAACAATTTTTCAACAAAACTATAACAAGCTTAAGTTCTATAACAAATAAACAATAATTTTTTTGGTCCATCAAATACCAAAACAAAATCAACATAACTTTTCTAATTTGTCTAATATTTTTCTTTAAACATACCACATAGTATCTTGAATAGTTGGATCTAATTGAATAAGTCTTGTTTCGACTTCTTGTAATGTTATTGAACCAATACCATCAACTAGATCATCATCATCAAAATCTCTACACAAAAAAAAAAACAATTTTTTTTGCTTTGATTAAAAAGAAAGATAAATTTTTACCCTTCTATACTACTTCTTCGATCATTCTCATAACTATCAGCATCACGAGATTGATATGCAGCTAAATGTGCATAATGAACAGGTGCTGGTACGGATACAGCTTTTGTACAACGTACATCCGAATGGCAAAGATAATAGGTTAAAGATTGTATTTCATCCGATGAAAAACCAATTTCATCATATAAAACATGATATAAAATTGGGTGTGATGTACCTTGAAAAAAAATAACAATAAAAAATATTTATTTAAAATTTTTCTTTTTAAAATTTCACATACCTTGAATAGCAGCATGACTATTTAAATAAAAATCAAAACCTCCTGGATGAACAATATTCGTATCAACAACAGTACCTATACAATATAAAAAAAAATAGCAGATGTTTTTTTGTAATAGTATTAATTTACCAGGTTGTACATTATTCATCATTGTTATATTCGGATTATTTGAATTTGATTCTCGAACAAAAAAACGTGTATTATGACGTTTTTTAACAACAATAAACGTTATTTTTGGTAATGGATTATTCATATAAAGAGCTAAAATGAATCGAAAAATAAATTTCATTTAAAAAAATTCTTAGCACAATTCTTGTTGGATTAAAATGCGAACTTTTACTTAATTCTCCAAAAATACAATAAGAAAGCCGTTTATATATCATAATAAGAAGTTATTCATATACGACCTGTGATCATATATCAATAACTATCAAGACCGTGAGCCAAGGGGAAAGTGTTGCTAAGGTGTCTGTATAGAAGGGATCCAAATTTTTATCCCTATATTTCAACATTCTTTTTAGATCGTATTTCACAAAATTAATTTAAAAATTTTACCTTTACAAGCATTATGTAATGCACGTAGTTCATTATCAAGTACTTTTTGAAAGTGTCCATCATCAACACCTAAATAAATAATTCGTAAAAACAAAAAGAAAGAAATCAAAATTTTTACCATCACGATAAAAAACAATTTTATTTGGAAAACATCCATTTTTTTGTGCAAATAATTTTAATAAATCAGTTGCCATTTGATATAAATCTTTAATAATTTCTAATGAAATTCTTCCACGTGCTGGATATTGTTCACTAACACGTGATGCATATTGTGTGCCTGAAAATATTTTCATAATTATTAATTTTTAAAATTAAAAAATTTTCAAATGAACTTGTCGAATCAATTGATCCAATAACAGCTGCTATTGATGGTTTATCTCTTGAACATGTTGTATGAGTTACATCAGCACCAAAAAACATGAAAACATCATCTTTTGTTGATGATGTTAATGCACGAGCCAATGATACCATACCATTAACACCACCAAGTTTTGCATTAAATTTTTGTACAAGATTTTGTAAATACTAACAATTATAATATACATATTAAATTATGTTCAAAAACAAAAAAAAAGAAAAATATTTTCATACCATATCAAGTTTATTGATATTCTTTGCAATAGCAACAAAATCTGTACATCTAAAAATAGAAAATTCTTATGAAATATGCAGTATTAATATGAAACAGTTAACATTGAATGAAGCGAAATGTTTTCTACAAAATGTAAAAAAATCCAATATGGAAAAATATTCAATGATTGAATGAGTACTATTAAAACATTAAATATCCTTCTTTAGATAAGATCAATCTAGAAGCATGGAATGTATATACACTGATGATTCGTTTTTTACTTTCCATATACTTAAATTTATACATATACTGGTTAATCACATACAGGAACGTTGAACAGAGCAGCCCCGTAACTTTACTATACTAATACGAAATACATAAAGTGAAAAGTCTCTGGCCAGACGATAGTTATTTTTCAAGAATAATCGATCACATGAGAAATAATTTTCTTTTTTCTATCTCATTCCTTAATTCAACATAACATTGATATTGGTTATTCTTCAAAGTTATAATTTGATCAATGCATGTTTTTTTTTTAATGTTGACCTTAAGATGATTATGGCAGATTTGCAAAAAATAAGAACTATATTATTTTGAACATTCACAAATGTATTCCTGCCATTCAAATTTCGACTAAGATCTTGGAATGTTCTAGAACAGTCTAAGCTTTATTTTTAATAACGTTATTTCCGTTACTAAGAAACTTTGTGAAAGGAGTCTGTTGTCTTCGATCGCTACGGAAATGTATTCAATCATCTTTGACCTCGGCTACTATGAAGATGGTAGAAGAAGAGGAAGTCGGAAAAATTTGACTTAAAACTTGTACTCATTATTTTCTTTGAAAATATATGCGAGTTCTACAACAGTGAAAACTTCAAAACAAGGAAAACTTGTATAGATTATAGTATAGATCGTCTTACAGTAAATATTTGAAGAGCGGTTATGATCACATATTTATCATGCGATAACCAATTTACATTCTTTGTTTTTCTTCACTCGAATACTGACGTATATTAAAATTGCAAAAACTTTCATGATGTATATCTAAATAATGAAGATCTATACATTATTCCATATCGTTTATCTCAACTTCTTAATATTGTATTTTATAACAAAAAAACAAAAAAGAAACTTACTGAGTAACAATTCCAAGTTTATGATTTCCAAAATATTTAATTGTTTTATAAATATCTTCTCCAACACCATTAAGTATAAATAAAACAACTTTACAATTTGAACCTTTTAATTCTTGTAATCGATCATGAATTTTTTGTGGTATAGCTGGATCACTTCTCATTATTGGATTTGGTTCAAAATAAATGCCAAAACGTTCAATAACCTATGATTAGAAAAGAAGAAGAAGAAAAAAAAAAAGAAATACATTAAACTTATTCTTCTTTTATTTAAAGAATAATTTACATATGGAAAATGTTTGACAAATTGTTGTGCAATTGATAATTGATATTGATTTGGTCTTTGAGCTGAAACCATAATACAAGCCCATGTATCAATATGACGTGTTTTTTGAAAACGATTACGAATATTCCATCTATAAAAATGAATTAAAAATTTGTTCATATAAAAAATATTTAAATACTAACTTTCCAATATTAATACGTTCAACAACTTCACTTTGTCCATCATGTCCACTTATATATTTAATTTCTGGTGGTGCAATTAATCTACCTTCAACAATAAGCATTTCTTCATCATCAACACTCATACCAATTTCTTTTATATATTTATCTTCATTAAATTGTCGATTTTGAACAATTTCTTTTATTGCTTGATATCGTTGATTAGGTCGTACAACGGTTTTTTTTGTTACCTAAAAGTATAAGAAAAAATAGTTGTTAGTGCAAAACACAATGTAGCTGCTGTTGATAATCACAGGAAGATTAAGAAAATAGTTAATATATTATAACGAGCTCCTATTGATATACAGTCTGTGATAGTATATCGATGCCTATCACAATCTGTGGAAAAAGGGAGGTGGATGCAAATTTCTACTCTATATACTTCAATACTCCTTTTAGATCGTATTTCACAGAAAAAAGGAAGAAGAAAATTAATATACTCGTGCTCGTTGATCAGTAGTTAATGGTTTTATTGAACGTTGCCATGCTTGTATTGTACAGCATTCCATTGGTAAATAATGAAATTGAGTTTTATTTGGAGGTGTATATAATTCTAATATCAATTCAATTTAAAGTAAAATAAAATTCTCTTCTTTTTTTGTTTAAACTCTCTTCTTACCAACTGTTGGTAAATTTGGATATTTTAATTTCATATTATATTTTTCAAGAAAATAATCATAAACTGATTGTCTTTCTTGTGTATCATTATTTGTACCATCGATCATACGTGGAAATGTATGTTGACGTGCTGATGCACCAAAACCACGTATACGATATTTTCGTATACTTTCAGTATGATGAGTTTCAAGCCAAATTGGTTTAAGAACTTTTTTTAATAATAATTGTTGTTCACGTTCATCGATACCTTAAAAATAGATAATAACAACAATAAAAACAAAAAAAAGTCGATAAATAGAAAGTAAAGATTGATCGATTACCATCACGAACAATATCATGTTGAAGATATTCACAAAGAAAATCAACTAAATTAAATGGTTGATAAAAACATGTAAATGTTGAATTGATATTTAAAGTTGCACCAATTTGAGTTAGAAACATTGCTTGATATGAACCATTAGCTAAACCTCGACCATCGCCTTTTACAAAAAAAAATGAAATTTTTTTTTTGAATATGAAATATTCATTTTAAAAAAAATATGAAGTGTTTAGATGATAAAACGCTTTACCAATATTGTAAAATAATCAATACTCTGACGTAAAAGAAAAGAAGTTATGTGTATGAAATCTCTGATAATTTATCTATGAATAAGTCCCTGTGAGATTAAGATAAGTTTAAAAAGATTCGGACTGATAGTCTGCTAAGGAAGAGTTGTGATTGAAAATTCAATATCTGCACAAAGGAAGTATCTTTTCTGCTGAAACTTTCAAAATATTCCACTAATCATTGGATTTGTTTATGGGTAAAATCTCAGATCGAAAAACCGTTATTTGATGTTTCGATAAATACCCAAATATGGATCAAAATTCAATAAAACCCCCATGACATGCTTGTTTTTGTTAAAAGCTTCAGGACTATCGAACGTGTCTATAGGCAAAACTTCACGTCAAATCCCTTTATTTTATAGTTTTTGGAAACACCTTGCTCTCAATAAAAAATTTATTAAAATGGGTTTAAAACTACCATGATGCTGTAAAAAATTGGTAGAAAGTCGGATACTTTGGAAGGGAAATGTTCTCACCTAATTGAGAACGCTTGCTGAAATTAATACAAGACTCTTTTCTGACACATTCATTTATCCTAAATAATCGAATATCTATTGTCTTGCATAATTTATTTCTATGAAAATGAATTTTGGTTATACAGAGAATAAATTTGTTTATACCTAAATCATCGAGCTGTTGATGTCGATCATAAAATTGATTTTTAACACAAACCATTGTTGCACGAGTAGTCTGTTTAAGAAGTGTTTCAAGTATTCTAATAGGATCTCTTGGACGAATAGGTATTTTATTTTCAATAAAATCCCAAAGAACCTTAAGAAAAAAAACAAGAAAAGAATCATACATTATTTTTTTTTTCGTACTAAATAAATTTAAATATTTACCTGTATATCATAAGATTTGACAAGATTAATAAGTAATAAACGATATTTTTGTTCACGATCACTTTTTTTATCTTTAATCATAATTTCATATTGATTTTTAAAATCAACAAGTAATTCAATTGAATAAAGACTTTTTCCTTCATCATACCAAACAAATGGAAAATTTTCACGATCAATTATTTTTTTTAATATAAAAAATCGATCGTCTTTTTTTGCTGGACGCCATGTACCATCACGATTTGCTACTTCTAATTCAATATCATATTGATGACATTTTAATGTTCGAGGTATATTACATTTAAAATGATTTGTATACAATTGTAATTTTTGACCAGCTAAAATAAAAATTTAATAAAAATTCTTTTTCGTTGTAACAATCTAAAGAATTTAATTACCTGTTCCACCTCGATCTGGTCGTTTAGCCATTGTTATAACAGATGTATCAGGTACAGCTGAACGAATTGAATTTCTAAATGGACGTGTTGATCTAGCACGATTAATTGATGAATGTGATGTTGATTTAGGGTGTTGATCAGAAGATGATTTGTGTCCTGATGACGATGATGACGATGGTAAATGATTTTTTGTACCATTTTCTTTAATTTCTTCATGAAATTTCTCAGGTATAATGGCCATTGATTGAGATCGATATGGTTCAAGTGGACCTGTATCTTGTCGATTTGCTCTTTCTAAATAAAACAATGATTAAAAATACTCTAATACAGTAGTTTTGTCGACTTACTTCCACGACCTCGACCACGTGGGCCTGATGTTGACATGGATTTAGTTTTGAAATATAGAGGAAAAAAATCAATTAAATTTGTCTAAAAAACAATATGAACAATCATTTCAAGAAAATACTAATTGTGTTAAAAGTTAAAATAATGGGGAAAAATAGTTTAGAAATTTCAATTGAATATCTTTATGTTTGATAATTTGGTAGTTGAAAAAAGGGTGTAGTAATGATTAAAAACCAATAGTATATAAGAATTAAAATTTTAATACTATTAGAAATAGGCGACATCTTGTTCCGCTTTAGAAAATAAAAATTTGCTAAAATGTTTCATAAGAATAAATCAATCGAACAATTAATCGATTATTTTTCTATAAGATTACAATTCATAGAAAACAATAAATGTAAATCATCGAAAATCTTTGCAAACCTATAGAATTCCTTTTACAGATTCTGTATGAATAACTTTTTCGTTTATGAAACAAATGGAGAAAAAATGTTTTGAATAAACATTCATATACGAGTCTATTTTATGTTAAAAGTGAATGGCAAAAACAATGAAAGAAAATATTGTTGAAAGTTGGATGTAAAAATTTTGATCTAAAAACTTTGTACATATAGAGAACTCAACTAAACTTGCTTCCATAAAACAAATCAAAAGTTTTGAGCAAAGTCTCTTCGAGATATGAAACTTTCAAAAAATGCATGTGATATATACTATCCATAGAAAAGGATCTATACGTTGAAAATCTTATATTTCGAAGAGACTTTGTTTAAAACTTGTGAATTTTTTCTATGGAAGTTAATCGAATTGAACTCTCTATATATGCAAAGTTTCAGATCAAAATTCGAAAATATGGGTTCTTCAAAAACTTGAAGCCTCTAGAAAAGAACCTCAATAGCTTAGTCAAAATGTAAATCTTTTTAGGGTTTTTATTAGAATACTATGCGGTATCTATAGGCAAAAATCATTGAAATTGGAAAAGAACATCTGTCAGTGTTCCCTTGTTAGTCGTTATATTTTTGAGATTGCACCTAAATTAGCTGAACTTATAGTCATTTGGTATTAGCTTATTTTATTTTATTACTCATTGTTTACTTTTAAAGTGTTTCGAGAATAGTTTGTGTTATCCGATCCTAGTTAAAAGGCAGGTTACCATTTTTCGAATAACTTTTGATAAGAATGAGATAGAAAGCTGCAATTCTTACCATCCGAAAGAGCGATGTTCGGGCCATCAATCGATATGGAACTCATTAAGACGAAAGATACTTTTTTTTATAGGTACCTTTGGATCAACACTTTTTCCTTCGAGTATTTTCATCAATTTTTACAATAATCTCAACTCAAATTATGTTAAAATGTAACTCAAATCACCCTTTTTTTTCGCTATAAAATTAATATTCGCCTTTTTAATTCGCTTAGAATAGGAGGTTGAAAGAAAATGAAATATGGGATAATTTTATAGCGAAAAAAAGGTGATTTGAGCTACATTTTGATATAATTTGAGTTGAGATTATTGTGAAAATACTCGAAGGAAAAGTGTTGATCCAAAAGTACCTATAAAAGAGTATCTTTCATCTTAATGAGTTCCATACCGATTAATGGCCCGAACATCGCTCTTTCGAATGGTAAAAATTGTAGCTCTCTATCGCATTCGCATCAGAAGTTGTTTGAAAAATGGTAACCTTGCCTTTTATTTTGGGTCGGATAATAGTAAGTATACATCAGTCGTACTTCTGATTAGTCGACAGAGTACACATTCAATGATCTTGCACTAATCCTTATTGATTCTTATGCTATGACTAGTAAACTGATACCAAACTCATTGAAGCTGATGCAAGCCTAGACCGTAGGCATTCGTAAAAATATTTAGACTTATGCATTGGTTGCTCAGCTATTTAGTATCCATTACAAATAACAATTTCCGTTGATACACTGGCCATGTGAATTTCTACTTTAAATATCTTTGTCAGACAACATTCAGTACAAAAAAACATACATAATTAGATTTACGAAAAGTACTAATATGTATTAGATTAGCTATACTATACAACAGCAGATTATGTTCGAGTCTTGAATTGTTATTATATCAATAGTTACTAATTCTTATCGATTTAATATGAAGACATTATGATACAGGATCTCCATCATTATATTGAAAAACTAGAATTATCCACGATTTTCTTACAACAGTTGTTTGTCATTTATTATAACCGATATGTGCTTGTACCGTAAACGATGCATTACATATAGTTCTCAAAGTTGCAAGAAATTGTTATTAATCATTTTCGACAAAACAAAATATGGGTATTACCTAAACGTCAAACAACGACCTTTTACGGTCAATAAACTATCTGGAACAATTCTATTTCATCAATTACAAGCTGCATACTTGTTAATGTTTTCGATTGGCATGATAACAATGATATATACGTATATCACTATTGCTAAATTTCGATCAATGTTATTTGCCGATCAAATAGTAGACCATATTCATATGATTATAAATAGATTGTATTCAATATAGAGCTAGAGAAATGTTGGTTTATAGACAATAGATAGAAGAGTTTCACATCGAACACTTCTACAGATGTCCCTGATTCTCTATGATTTCGTATAGAAATATATAGTTCTAAATCTATGAATACAAATACAAATCATCAATATCTTAGATATTATTGTAGACTATCTATTTATTAAAGAAAGACACAAGTGTCTATGAACATCCATAGGATCAGCAATGATATATCACAACCAATAAAACTATAATAATTTTTCCTCTGTCTATATAAAAATATGACGAAGCAATAATTGTAATAGATATATTTATAGATTCAGGTGTTTATATTCAGTTCTAAGGTCGTAGAGTTTCCACAACCTTCAATAGAGTATTACCAATAGATGTCACTTTTGTTTATGGACAATTACATTGTACTGTTTGTCTCATTTTAACTATTCATTTGAGTACTTTCCAAAAATTCTATTCTTTCACTTCATTTTCTTTTTCTAATCTGAAATTATTTTTCATCATTAAGAGTAAACATGCACTATTCTCTCTATTGGAGCACAATAGGTTTTTTTTAATAATGCTTTATGCGTCACCACGTCATTTAGTATACAATGTCGACGTCACGTGGAAGGAACATGTACTAATAGCACGTGGAACTAACACGTGGGAAAAAAAAACCAACGAGTGTAGATTATTTATACAGATCGAATTTGCCATTTACTTCACTATTACATTGAAGATACATTGAAGTAGAAATGGTTGATATTCTGTGAATTTTTTAGATACTAAATCTTATTCGAATCCTTTTTTTCATTTATTAAATTAACAAATACTATATATCATGGCAAGTAATCTTACACGTACTTTCTTGATGGGTTCACGAGGTAATTTTTATTTTAATTTTTGATATTAAAATTAAATTTTACGAATATTTTAGTCGTACAAACAAGTTTTGTACGTACACTTGCTACTGGACAAGCAAAAGGCCCTATGGATTATGTAAAACAAGGTGTTGATCAACTTAGTCAAGCAGCTGAAAAAGTGAAAGAAGCTGCCAGTAGTGCTGCATCAACTGTTGTTGGTGCTGTTACTGGTGATAATAATGCTAGTAAATTAATAATTTTGAATTTAAAAGGATATTTTAACAAATAAAGTGAATTATTTGTTTAGATAAAAAAGTTGAAGATGCTAAAGTACATGGTTAGTTATTTCTAAATTCAAAAAAGAAAAAGAAATAACCATATTTTCTTAGGTGATCGAGCTGCTGAAAATTTTCGAACTGCAGCTAATCAAGCACAAGGTCGTTCTGGATATGGAACAACAAGTAGCAGTCCATCACGTTCTGGTAGTTACTCTAGTGAACAGTCAACCACAGAGAAAATTAAAGATAAAGCAAGTGAATATGCTGAACAAGCAAAATCAACAGTATGAATTTTTATATGTATAAAAAACCAATAGGAATTTCGATTTTCTTTTTCTCAGGCTAGTGCAGCTAGTTCAACAGCTAAAAATTATGCTAGTCAAGCTGCCGATAAAGCTCGTGAAGGTAAATTAATTTAATATATTTCCTTTTTTTTAAAGTTTTTATCGATTGATAGTTGCCGATGATGTTGCCAAGTCTGCTAAGAGTATGTTTTATTTTTATTGTACTGTTTTGATCTTTCTTATATTTATATTTTTATATAGATGCCGCTAATAAAGCATCTGAATGGGTGAAAGATGCTGTAAATATTTATAATAATATTTAACTTTTTTTTTATGAAGATTTTTTATTTCATAGAAAGAAGATTTATCATCAGATTCTAAACGTACTGCTGATGCAGCTATTAATAAAACTCGTGATGCAGTTAAAAGTGGTGCAGATAGTGTGAAATCAGGTGCTGATAAAGCTGCCCGTCAAACCAAAAAGACCTATGTATGTTAACATTCTTATTGAATTAACCATTTCTTTTTCTCTTTTTTTCTTTATTTCAGTAAACAAGAACGAACTTGATCATTATCAATTCTTTGTAATTATTTTTCATATCGTTCTATGATTTCTACACATGTAATCCAGCTGTTGTTAGAGATATTCGTACATCTCATCCTAAAAGTTTTTTTTTATTGTCCTTTCATTTTTGTCTTTTCTCTCGTATGTATGTAGTCTTTTCTTTTTATCGTATTTTTTCGTACGAGTTTTTTGAAGTGAATAAAGACAAGATAAAAATATTGCACATGATTCGAAATGATTGCCAATCCGGTTTTTAGCTATTTAGTTGGCTAAAATTAATTCTATGAAATCATTTGCTTGTAAATGATAGTTTAATGATTTAACAGAAAAATTTGAAAGGAAACACTTTCAAAGCATTTTATAAGTTTCGATAGGTTTTACTGATGAAATGAATTTTTTTTGTTAGAAAATGACGAGTGATGCGTAGTAGAAGAATTATCAAGACCGTAGACTGTTAATATTATTGACTTTAATATTTCTTAAACTAAACTCATTTGTATGATCTACAGCATTCAAAGTCATTCATATAGAAAAGAATTTCATAATTGTGTTATTTTTTTTTCCAGAGATAAAGTTTTATGTACATCTTTAATATCAATAATTTACTTTTAAAATAATGTATTTA
>CAJNOL010000592.1:0-120076 GCA_905250125.1 Rotaria sordida | reverse complement strand
ATAGAATATATATATATTCTATTGTTTTGTTGCTCGACGATATAAATATGGTGTGGAGACAGATTGTGTCTCCACTAAGTAGTAATTTGTAGGTTTCAGAAAGAAGAATATAAGCAAGATGAATAATGTTGTTATTCGACAAGAAATAAAGCTCATGCACTTCTTTTTTTTCCTTTTTTCTCCTCCTTGCTCTTTATGTACAATTATCAATATATTCTATCTTCTATATTGGATGAAACAGAAAGATCGACAAGCTATAAAAGACCTTGGATACTACCCAGAAAAAGAACAGAACGATATCCTGTGGTTTTTTTTCCTTTTTCTTGTTCTTTTCTAATACGAGAGTATACAACAAATACCAACAACAAAAACAACAGCAAAAGCGATTTGCTTTCTTGATATCCATCAACACTAGGCAGGAGACTAGATATTATATCTACAAACCGCATGAAAAAAACAGACATACTCACTTGATAATAGATAAATACAACTATTAACGTTTGTTTTGTATGTAGACTTGCGTATACGAAATTGTTTACGGTCTATCTACCCAAAAAAGTTAATTTTCTTTAAAAGCAAAAACAAATGAAAATAGAGAGAAATACATGGAAAGATAACTCGAGGCCTGATCTTTGATAAATGACATGATTGTTTATCTAGCATCTTGTTTTTTCTAAAAACTTTTCTATAATTTCCATCATTTTCTGCTTGAAAAAAAAAACTTGTTAGTGTAGCCCATTGGGGGCTGAAATATGCGACTCACATGTGTTCTTTAGCCCCATTATACTAATAAAAAAATATGTAAAGTACAAAAATCTTTCACACACTATAGCTATTTTCTAAGATAATCGATCACCCGAGAAACGATCCGTCCTATTGCTGCATTTCAGATAAAAATGTTTTTGTATTTTCTTTTACTGACACTCTATTTTTTGTTTGCTTTGTTGCCCATTGCTCGTTTTTTTTTTATATTCCGTTTTTCTTAATATAACTGGTAAATAAGCCTCTTGCACATATCCATTATATCTACAGGAGGTCTCAATGCAGTATTATATATATATATATATAGATAAGCTCGTAAACACTAATATTGATTATTTTTTAAAGTTATAACTTGATCAGTTCACACTTTTTATATTGATCATATGACAACTGTGGTAAATCAATGCATCACAACATTATTTAGAACGTTTACAAAATGCATTCCAGTGATTCAAATTTCGAGGAAAATTTTGGAATGTTCTAGAATAGTTGAAATCTTGTGATAGGAAGAAGAGCCGTAAAACTTCTACTTAAAACTTACACTTACTATTTTCTTCGAAAATGTATGTGAATTCAACAAAAATATGCTTTTTTCCGAAAAACCGGCACATCGTGTTTGCTGTTTTGGTCGCGCAACCCGAAATTATCTGTGTACCTTTATTCTATATATTTAGTGTTTTTTTGTTATTTGAAAGAGCATGTTAAGATATAGGGGCATGGCAGAATTCCTTTTTTGAATTAAACTTTATTACTATTATATAAGAGAGTACTTTTAAAATTAGAAAACAAATTTTCAAGATATTGAACTATTCGCCGCTTAAAAAGTAAGAATGGCTGTACCATGGTCTTTCTAACAGAAAAAAAAATTAAGTAAATATTTTCCATTGACAAATGAATTGTTTATAATCCTTGTTTTGTTGAATATCTTTCGAAAACGTGGTTGAAAATATTATCACGTGAAAGTTTTCTGTGATTTGAATGTACTTGACTCAAGATCGATTTCTAAAGGCGGGCTTTGATCGAAAAAAATAAAAGGATTGCTACATGTACAAATATATGAATTGCTTTGATCACCGTCACATATATTTAAAAAAACAAAAAAAAAAAACGTATGACAGATATTGATCGAAAAGAATAAAATAATAATAATAATAATAAAATTAAACGGAACCAAAATCTTTCATCCATTGATCATATTTTTCAAGCATTTCTTTTGAAACTGATGATGAAATTTTTGAAATAGCATCTTCAAAATCTTTCATTATTGTTGGTGATTGAAGTTTTTCTTTTAAAACTTGTGCTTGTTCTTGAATTTGAGTCATACTTAAATTTTCTGTTGCTCGACGCATTTGCATCATAGCTGCATCACTAAATTATATTTAAAAAAAAAAACAAATGAAAATTAATTTAAAAAAAAAATCATATTTAAATAATTAATTAAATTTACCGGCAAACACTTGTTATATCGGAACCAGAATATCCATTAAGTTTGTTAGCAATAATATCTAAATCAACATCTTTTTCAAGTGAAACTTCTTTTAGATTTATTTCAAGTAATTGTTTTCGTGTTGCAGCATCTGGTAATGGTATATAAATACGTTTTTCTAAACGTCTTCGCATTGCATCATCAAGATCCCAAGGATGATTAGTTGCACCAAGTACCATAATCATTTTTGATGGATCCTCATTTCCTATAAATAAATAAAAATACGAATTGAATAATTTAAACTAATAAAAATAAAAAAAAAAGAAGAGAACAACAAATTATTACCAAGTGCACCAGATACACCATCCATTTGAATGAGTAATTCAGATTTAGCTCTTCGACTAGCTTCGTGTTCATTTGATTGACCACGTGTAGAACATAATGAATCAATTTCATCAATAAATACTGTTGATGGTGCATAAAATTTAGCCAATTCAAAAAGTAAATGTACAAGTTTTTCACCTTCACCATGATATTTTGATGTTAAATTTGCAGCAGCAACATTAAAAAATGTTGTTTTACATTCTGTTGCTACTGCTTTAGCTAACATTGTTTTTCCAGTGCCAGGTGGACCAAATAAAAGAATACCCTAATACATTTAAAAAAAAAAGATGAAGTCGATTTCTATATGAAGAAATATATAAACACATACTTTCCATGGACGACGAATACCTTTGAAGAAATCTGGGATATAGCGTGGAAGTACAACAGCTTCTTGTAATAATTTTTTAGCACCTGTACAACCGGCAACATCCACCCTTAAAAAGAATGAAAATTAGTTTTCAAGTTATTCAAGATCAGTATAGTCAATAACTTGTAGTTCAGTAGCTTTGTATGAGAAAGTGATTGATTATTTAAAAAACGTTGCCTCGTATAGACAAAACTAATGTTTTGAATTTTTTAAATTCTTATATCAAAACTTGTCTTACACTTTAATTCTTTGATTTCTGACAAAGAACTAGAATGTCGCTCGAGTAAAGCACGAGTACGGAAAATGTTGAAACACAATTCTATACGACATCTGCTATCTCTTCATCTCAGACTTTCATAGAGGAAATCATAATGAATTTCAGTCACATTCGATTATCCTGGTTCAATTGACAAGTTAAAAGATAATGAATCTGAATTAACTATTGCACATAACGATCTGAAATATCAATGATCTTTTTCAGATTGAATCATGCATATCCATATAAGGAAATTCTCATCTGTTATTATTGTTTTCTACATTTTTATAGCCTCAAACGGAATCACGTTTTTCAAAAAAAAACAGATTTCAGATGTATACTCCTTACATTCTCATGATATCAACAAAATTTTTCTCGTTTCAAAATAATGGTTAGATATGAAGAATCGAGTGACTGACTGAAGACATGACTAATGCATCGATAAAAAGAAGTGTGCAGTCAAATGCCTTTCAGTCAATGAAATTCGGTGCAGAAAATAGTTTGTCCTGGAGGGGACTGTATTCCTTAGATTAAAAGAATTCGTTGAAATTAGGAGTACGATTTGGATCCGAATTCAAAAAAGATTATACTCAATAAGCTCGAGATACATGTGTACTTTATCAGTAGTTTATTAAATCTATTTATGAAATCAAATAGAATATATAAATATACTATACCATCGAACATTTGGATCTTTTTGAACAATATCACGTTCTAAACCTTCTACTAAATCTTTTTCTGCAGGTGTAGGTATATATTTTTTTTCCTATACATATATAATAATAAAGAAATATTTATTTTATGAAAAAAAAAACATATATATATAAAATAACTAACTGCATTATCTGCTTGATTACTACCACGTTTATTATCCGATTGTTTTTGTTTATTATGAGGAGCATTTGATGGAGGATTTCTTCCTCTTTGATTATGATTTGCTGATCTTATATCACGAGCACCTCCTTGAGGACGTGCAGATGCTGGTTGAAATCTATGTAAAACAAATAAAACTCTCTATCAAATAAATCTTACATCATATGTCTTACGGGGCGACTCCTTGAGCTGGATTTCGATTATTAAAACCAGGATCACGTGTTGGACGTTCATCAACAGCTGCATTATAAAAAGGACTTCCATAATTTAAATCATTATTAATATCACCACCGGCTGCTCGTCCACCACCACCACTCGTATATTTCTTGAATAAATTTTCATGAATCTCCTCAATCATGCGTTCGTGTTCTACTGTTGATTTAAGTTCTCGTTCAAGTTCAACTATGCACTAAATAAACAAAATAAAAGAAAGAAAAAATAGTTAAAATTAATAATTTATTAATAAACCTCATTGCCATGTTTTTTCTCTGCTACATTTGATAAAGTTTGACAATAACGTCGAAGTTTATCAATAGCTAATTTATAAAATGTTGTACTCCTTCCATAATCACCATCTAAATCAAAAGATGTATTGAATTTTATAATAGAGAAAATTAAAAAAAAAAAATAATCCTACACATATAACATTCGCGAGCTTTTTTAACTTCTTCTTCAAAATCTATAGAATTAATTGCTACAGATGCCATTTGAACAACAAGAATAATATCTTTTTGTTTGAATATTTGGTTGTCAAGCAAGAACAATGATTCAGTTGAGAATGGTTGGAAGAGAATAGCAACGAATAAATAGATCAACCGATTTGTATGTAAGGACATCTGGAATACAAGACTTTTTAAATATCGATTGTGTAAGAAAATATTGGAAATTCGATATTAGAATTTTGAGAGATAATGAAAATAGAAAAGAAATAACTTAGATAATATATTTTGATTTTTTGAATATAATAAAATAATATTTTGCAACTAAATTAAATTCTTTTATTTTAACATTATAACCCTGAACTTCTATTTTGTTACTTCCGGTTTGTTACAATTTTATATTTGACATATAAATAAGATCAAAAGATTTTTTGTTTTCATGTTGATTAAAGATTATCAATTTAGTTTTTTGACATAGGATAAAAAAGAAAATATGTATATAAAGTGCATGTATCCGACATAAACATTAAATCTTTCAGTGTTATTTAAATTAAATAATCTTGATCTTATTCAATAAAAAAGAAAAAAAAAAACAATGACAGAAACATTGAATAAATCAAATGAAATTCAATTAATTCATAAGAAATCATTCGATGATAATAATAATACATCTTATTTATCGATTCAACCAAATTCTCTAGATGAATTAATTGAATTACTTCATAATGCATTTTCTACAAATGAAATTGATATTGATTATATTTATACAATTATGAATAATTATAAAGGTACAATAAATGAATGGTTACCATATATTAAATTTCAATCAGATCATTATACAAGAAGTTTAGTTGATAATGGAAATGGAAAATTTAATTTAATGATTTTATGTTGGGCCGAAAATCAAGGTTCATCAATACATGATCATACAAATTCACATTGTTTTTTAAAATGTTTACAAGGTACATTAATTGAAACACGATATGCTTGGCCAACATTTGAAAAAACAGAATCAATGCATATTTTTAATCGTGTTGAATTAACTGAAGGACAAGTCACTTATATTAATGATTCAATTGGTTTACATCGTATTGAAAATCCGAGTCACACAGAAAAAGTAATTACATTACATCTTTATATACCACCTTTTGATCATTGTAATATATTTAATGAACATACAAGTTGTATGAATGAAATAAAAATGATATTTCATTCGATTCGTGAACAATTAACAAGAAATGAATAATTTTTATTTGAACATTATTTACTGTAGTTTAATAAATATGCTTTGACAAAACGCTTCTTTTTTTCAGAAATATTTAATCGAATTGGAAAAATTGAAAAATGATTTATTGATGTTTTAATAACAATGTGTAATCATCAAAGTTTCAATTTCAATATCTTGATAAAGCGAATGAACAAACCATCATAAATTATTCACATTATTTTTGAGCTCATATTTATTGCATATACAGAATACAGTTGGATTAGATTAACCCGAAAGAAATCCAGGATTGTAAGCATTCTTGATAGAATTATCATGGATTTGCTGGATTTTAATGATCGGATGAAATATTGAAAAGAAAATGATTTCCTTACTAGAAACTATGAGAAATAAATGAAAACCACTCTAAATCATAAAAGATCTTCAATTATAAGATTAAAAGTAAATATTTGATTTGTCTCAGTTTCTCTTCATTCCTATGCATTTCTGATGATAGAAATCAATTTGTTCCCGCTTGATTGAAACTAGAGCACTGTGAAGTCAAACGTTTTGGCTGGCATATATACTTTGAGTGCTACTTGTTAATGAGAATGTCTTCGTGATGTTTTTTTCCTTCTTGAAACTTATGAACTTATAGAGTAGTATATTTTTGTTCATTGATTAACATATGAAGAAAAACCTTGTGACTATGTAAGAGTAAAAGTTTTTACCTGTTTTACTAATGTGACTCCGACCCTGTCGGAGTTCGATGCAAGACTTTATTTGAAATATAAAATGTATAAACATTGACTAGATTTCAGAAGAATCGGATGATTTTACCTGTGGACTATTCTAACAAGGAAGCCATCATTTTAAGATAATGAGACTTACTTAGAGAAAATTTCAAGACAAAAATCTATTGTCCAATTTTCTTGTCCATAATTCATCGTATAATTATAATCCAACAAAACTATCATAACTCTATCGATAATACTGAATCTCTTTGGGTTTATTCTAATCTAAAAGATTTCTCTAGGATATCCAAAATATGAGATTAAATACATAATGAATTTCTTCAGTTGATACTCTCATAAGCATGAACTCAGGAAAAAGTCAATATTAAATGTAATATTTATCGATTCAAACCCTTTCTTATAATGCAAAAAGAATAATCATATGTTTCTTTCATATCATACTTAAGTCGGCTAACAAATGAAAATCAATCATAGTATAGTATACATAAGAAAGTAGGTTTTTTTCTTGTATTTAAAAAAAAAGTGAGAAATCCATTTCGATCTAGATCTAACGAAACTTTTCAAAAGGTTTTCTGATGAAATGAATTTAACAAATTGTACTTGCATTTTGGAGATTTTATTTATTTTTTTATTATACATTATGATCAGTGAATATATTTAAGAAATTTTCATTAATCTCCCTCTCAATTATTAATATTATCCTTCGTGACTGTCTATTTTCCTTCTAAAAATGTGTATTACTTTTAGTACATAACCTTTTGTTAAAATAAACTATTATGTGTCTTATTTTATCCAAAAAGAAACAACAAAGAGCATTGTTGATTGTAGGTGAACTCTTACTATACCTTTAGTCTTTGATAGTTATCAGTACGTACGAAAAGTCATCTTTATCTTATATGGATAACTGTTCTTAGCAAATCTCAATGTGATTCGAATCAAAATATCTCAATTTGTACTTGTTTAAAATTTCAAAAAGCTTAAATCATGTTTGCTTTTAGCTTTGTTTTTAATGTTTGAATTGTTCACGGTAGAAAAAATTCTTTTCTCATCAACAACGTACAAACTAATGAAAAGAGTACATAACAGGTATATCAAAAGTTTTTATACAAAATATTTCTTCATTTGTCAATCGATTAAAAGAAGTCAGTTGAGAGTATTAAACATTTAGTTAGAATCAGAATTTTTGTGTGGTTGATTCTGAGACAAAGAATGCGATCATATTCTATTGAAAATTGACTTCATATTATTGTTCAATGATTTTTCTTGTTATTTTCGTAAAAAACGCCTATTTCCTCTAATCCTACTTTGTTTTCCTTGACTGCTTCAAGTTTTCAATCAATACGTAGATAATAAACTTCCTTCTCACTAAATATGTTCTTTATTGATATTCGACCAAGCTATTGAATTTTTAATATGTCTACTTTGTAGAGGCTCCAAGTTTTCGTAAAATTCCTATTTTTAAATTTTGATCTGAGACTTGGTACATATAGAAAATTCAACTAGACTAGTTTTCATAAAAATCCAGAAGTTTTGGACAAAATCCCTTCGAGATATGAAACTTTCAAAAAATGCATGTTGTACACACTATTCATGGTAAAGGATCTATATCTTGTTCAAAATTTCTGAATTTTTTTACGAAAGCCAATCTAGTTGAGTTTTCTATATGCACGAAGTTTCAGATCAAAATTCGAAAAGACGAGTTTTCCGAAAATCTGAATAGGAACCGAAATCGTTCTACGGTTTTTATTAGAACTAACCAAAAAATCATTGAAATCGGAAGGAAACATCTGAGAAGATTTCTTTATGAGTTCACTCTATAAGCCTGAAAATCGAGGAATTGCGAAGATATCATTGTAAAGCTTATCGAAACTCTTATTGCTGTTAAATGATGCCTTAGAGAAAGTTGATGAGATCCTTTTGTAGAGGAATGTTTACCTTTTCTATTGATATATTTAGAATAAATGTTACCTCTATCCTGAACCTTCTGACTTATGAGTCTTACAAAAATTGTGAGTATAAATTCGGATTCATATGTTTAATACTTTTCTACTGATTATCTTAATCAATGGAAAAAAATGTAGAAACATTTTATCTAAAAACTTTCGACATGTACCTGTTGTAAAGTTCAATTTTGTTTACATCTTTAAAATATTGTTCTATAGTTGAGAGTGATATTCTTTTCTTACTTGATTACATAATTATGGAAAATTTTCTATATAAATACATTTGAATATTCTATTTTACAATTCTAACAAAAGATTTTTTGTTTTTCTTACATCATTGATAATCTTTTACTTATGAACACAAAAAAAAAATCATTTCTTTACAACCAAGAGAGAGAAAAAAATAATAATCTATACAAAAAAAAAAACAAACAAACAAAAGATCACAAAAAAAGAAGTATTCATTCATAAGAGATTCTTTCATCGAAAAATAATTTTCTAATGTGGTACAAAATCAATATCATTATCTGTTGATGATCTATGTTGACCAGTAGTTGTTTTTTTTCCTTCGAGACGTGCTGAACGTCCTCGTTGTCCTTTATTTTCAGTTGTTTGTGTTACTATAGTTGAATTACCATTGGTCGATATAAATCGTTTTGAATTATTTGTAAGTGTAGCTACAGCTGCATCAATTGATTTTGGTAATAAAATATTTTGTTGATCACTTTCATTATGATGTCCTTTACGACGATGTCTACCATCTTTTTTTATATCTTGATTATTTAATATTATATTTCCTATTGATCGTGTTTGTTTTGTTCCACCAAAATATGGATGTGTATCATAAACAGGTGGTGTTTGTAATTGTATTTCATATTTTTGATCAGTTTCAATAAAATTATGTGTTAATATTTGGTTTTTTGTTGTTGTTGTTGTTGTTGCTGTTGATGATGAAGATTCAATTTCTGGATCTTCAATATCGGGTGCTGATGGTAAATAAACAAGTTGATCATTAATATCATCATCATCACTTGATACTAATGCTTCAATACGTTGTTCAGTAACAACATCTATTTCAATATCATCATTATTGATTTTTTTAATATTTCCATTCATATCTAAACGTTGTCGTTTATTAGGTGAATTGATATAATCAAAACTATCTAAACTACGATCTTCATCTTTAATATCAAATTCTGATTCACGTTCATGATATTCAACATTTTCTTCAAGTTCACGAAAATCTGGTGCAAATGCTGACCAATTTTCAACTTGAGAATGTGACCATATAGATACAACACCACTTGATATACTTGCTATAATTGGACGTACAGGATGCCAACATACATCAGCTAATGTTTCACCTTTTGTACCATGTAAAATTTTAACTAAATTACCCGATATTGTTTCCCATATATATAATGAATGTTGTCGAGATGATGCACCACATATATATTCACCATCACCTGACCAACAACATTTTCGCCATAAAGATTTATTAACTAAATCTTGAAGTTTTTGTTTAGGTTCAAGATCACGAACAATACCACATGATAACATATCTGTATAATTATAAATTCGAATTATTCGATCACTTGTATTAATTAGACAATATTGACCTAAATATTGAAAAAAAAAAGAAATCGTTGAAATAATTTCTAATGATAAGAATGTTCAGCAGTAGTCAGATTCTGCGAGTTCTGAACTTCTAGAACCCTCGAAAGGGTGTGGATTTAATTTTTGGTTCCCTATGCCGACAGGTATACTCATATTTGTGGATAAGCAAAGTCTGATGATGTCAATTTTGTTTGAAATGTTAGGATTGATTTGATACCTAAATTTCAACAGATTCTTGAGTTTTGCAAGTTCGTTCCGAGAGTCAAATTGCACTTTTGAAAGTTCTAGGAGTTCATGACTAGCGGAATTCGGATCTGTCTCGAGAGTATCTTACACATTTTCCTGACCTCGAAAACTGTCTTTTTGTTGATGTCGATTTTTTTACCTCTAAGGAGATACTCAAGCGCCCTTCTTTCGATCACTACATAAACGAAAAGTTTTGATTATTGTGTAGAACTTAACAAAGTCTGACTTTTCGAAATCACTATCGCAAAAAAAAACACATTCTAGCTCTTTCCTATTTAGTACATAATCTGTACTAAGTCCATTATTTCATTGGTTAAATGTGTTGTATGAGTCGAAGATGCATTCATCTATCCACTGTTCAAGTACTTGAGAAATCCCGAAAAGGAAGATATCCTTAATTAAATCAGCTTCTATTATAGGAATCATTTGAATTCATCAATTTCTTCTAGAAATCTATTCTATATACCCAAAATATGAGTTCAGTAAGTAGTAACGAATCACTTCAGACAGTTTCTTCGTCAATCAAATTCAATTCTCATTTTTTTTTTCTTCGACATGCATCCCACAATAATTTAATCGATTCAAATAATCACAAGACATGATTTTCATAATCAATGAATATATACTAATTTTTCTTTTTCTCGCAGGACTATACAATATAGAAATCTTTATATATATATATATAATCTTACCTCGACGAGGTATTTCAATATGTCTTAAAACTGTATTTGCATTTGTACCAGTTGTAATTCGAAATGATGAAATAGTTTTTAAATCCGGAAATGTTTTAACAACAATTAAACCACGATTATTACCTAATATAATATGTTCACCTTTTCTATCAAATGTTGATATTATATCATTTGGTTCATCATCAATTGTAACTATTGTATGTTTACCATTATTATCAATTAATACTGGTGGATGTTTCATTGGACATATAAGTAAATAAGATGAATTACGTGGATGAAATTGAACTCTAAGTATTGGTGATTGTATACATGATATACGTGTATGACAACGACCTGTTGCTGTATACCAAATACATACAGTATTATCTGTTGATGATGTTGCTATTAAATCGGATTTTTTCGACCATGATATAGAATATATAGGTGACCAATCTGCACATATTATTTTTGCTATACCACGTGTTAAAAAATCCCATATAACAAGACGACCATCAGAACAGCCGACAGCTAACATTGAACCTTTATTTTATAAAATAAAAAGAAAAGAATAAGAAAATTAAGAGTTTTGTTTTTGAAATAAATAATTACCAATTTTATTAAAAGCACAACAAACAGCCATCGATGCACAATCAAGTGTGCCATCGAATTCTTCAGGATAATTTTGTTGAAATGTTGAAAGTAATTCAATATTCATTTTAACATCTAAAAGAAAATTTTTATATTTTTTTAATTCAAAATTGATACTAAAAATAAATAACTATCTTCTAATATAAAACATTCTTTTCTTTTTCTATCGGTACATAAACTAAATACATACATTATTTATTTATAAAATGTACATTGTAATAATTTATATCTAAATCAAAACAAAACAAAAAAAGAAATTTCAAAATAGATACGAAAGTTGAATGAGTTTTTTTTTTTGTTTTAATTAACTTTTATATCTCAAATCGAATTAAGAAAAGAGAAACTTATGATAGTTATTATTATCATCAAGAGAGAAACAATAAAATAACTGTATTACAAGGGAATGTTCTTCAAATAATCTTAACTATTAAACTCAAAAAAAAAAAAACGAATGATCGTCGCCGTATTTTACATTAAAATGAATATTGAATGTATATTTTTTTTTTGCTTTTGATTCTATGACAATCTCAACAAAATAAAAATGCAAAACAAAACAATTCGATAAAGACTTTATCTTTTCTATTTGGTTTTTTTTGTAAGGTTATTCTCTTATTCCGAACTAAATAAATAAATAAAAATAATTTTTTTTTTTCAATAGAAAATAATAAACTAACCCACATTGAATAGAAAATTGAACTTTTTTTTTCAAATAAATGAACGAATTTTGATTTTAATTAAAAAACGACCGACAAGTAGAGACAGACAGACAAATAATTCGAATTTCATATATGATTTGTTTATGAAATAAACGAATAATAATTTTATTACTCAATGCATATAGATGGCGTTTTTCTCTGACAAAAAAAAAAACATTTCACGATAGAAATCATTTATGATATAACGCATATTTCCTATTTTTAGAGTATAAGATAATCATAGTTTTGATATTATCAAAAAAAAACTAAATATATTTTTATATCATGACAAAATAATTCTTAGTTTAGATGCATATATAAAATATGTTCAAATTTTTTTCAAATATCTTTCAAAAAGATTTATCATCATCAACAACAACAGAAGAAAGTAATTGTATATATATGAAAATAATGTTGTTTAATTGAATAAATTTATTTTAGATCCTAATTCATTATCAAAAGATAAAATGAATTTAAATCATCTCTCTCCAATGGCTTTAAAAGTCACTCAATATCATGGTACAGAACCACCATATTCTAGTCCATTAAATAGTAACAAACAACATGGTTTATATGTCTGTATTGTTTGTAATACACCAGTATTCAGGTATTATTTGAATAAATAATAAGTAAATTATTTTTGTTATTTATTTCTTATCGAAATTTAGTTCAGAACATAAATTTAATAGTGGAACTGGTTGGCCTAGTTTTTATTCTCCATATAATTTAGCTAATATTGCTACAAAACAAGATTATAGTTTAATGTATCCTCGAACTGAAGTTCATTGTGCAAAGGTATGCAAAAGAAATAAAAGAAAAAACAAAAACACCAACATTTTCTTTTCTTTAATAAAGTGTAATGCACATTTCGGTCATGTTTTTAACGATGGACCTATGCCAACCGGTCTTCGTTATTGTATAAATGGTGCTGCATTAAATTTTATCCCGCAATAATTTTATTTATTTATTTATTTATTTATTTTATTAAAATAAATGAATCTCGCATTTTCTCTTTTGTTTTATTCAATTCGCATTGGATCATTAGGTAAAGCACATGCCGTAAAATGATTTATAGATATTGGATAACAATTAAAATTATCGTTAGAAGATATTATTTGATAATTTACTTGAGGTATATCATTAATTATTGATTGTAAATTATTGAAATTTTCTCTTTGAAAAATTTTATCATTTGTTTTTTGTGGATAACAATCATAATTATTATTAATTTCACGTATATATCTCATACCTTCAGGACGAGAATTTTCAATAAGATGACGATCAATTTGTTGACGATTACCTATATTAATATGTTGAATTGATGGTTCATATGCATAATGACGATTATAATAAGTATTACCAAAACGATCATATTCGACAGCTTCATTTATTTTAATAGCCATTGTTGAAGGAATATTTTTATCGAATAAAACATTTTCAATTGGATAATCAATTTCATAATTAGAAATTTTATTTTGTGATTGAAATGGTAATAAACGATTTTTGAAAAAAGGTCGATTTAATTGATTAGAAAAGAAAGGTCTATTAAAATTATACGATGAATTTTGTAATTGTTGATTGAAACGTAGATGTGATGGATTTCTTTGAGAAAAACCGACAAGAGTTGAATTAGGTTTGATTGGAAATGGTCGTCGATATCGATTCATAGGAGTTAAGAAATTATCATGTAAAGGTGATTGAAGAATTTGATTTTTTGAAGGTATTGCTAATTGTTCAGAAGGAAGATTATTAATAGATGATTGTGAACGAGAAGAAGAAGAAGAATTTTGTGATTGAGATGATAAGCGTTTTTGTGTAGTGGAATTTCTAATCAGAACAGCATTGTTATTTACTGAAGGATTTATATTCCTATTCACGTTTTTATTACGTGATAAACCAGATTGAAAATTATTTGGCCGTTTTCTTAGTTCAGAATTATGAAGGCTCAATGAATTTGACGAAGAATCTGTCTCTAATGATGTTGTTTGTTTTTGCTTAGAAAAAAATAAAAAGAAAAGATGTAAACATAATTTACTAAATACAAATAATTTTACTTGTTGTTTAAGATTTTTTTGTTGTGATGAATTATTATTATTATTTATATTCTCAGTTTCATCGCTAACACTATCTAAATCTTCATTCTTCGAAAAATAATAATAATAATGATAATTAATAACTGAATTGAAATTATCTTACTTGACGATAAGTTAATCTTGTATCAGTATCCTTTATTTGTTCATCATTGAAATCCTCAGCTGTATTATTTGTTATATTTTGAGAACTAAAAGTTATATGCAAGAAGAAAAATAATTTTTGTTTTTATTTATGTTTCACTTACGAACCATTTTTTCTGAATACATTTCTTACACGTTGAAAAAATTTACTCATATTTTCTAGGACAATTTTCTATTTACTTCATAATAATAATCATGAATGAAAAATAAATTATTCATGGTAATCAAAATAACAACATAAAATACATATTTATTTATCATTATGATAGGCGAGTCGTTCGTCCGTAGCCAAAAAAAATATGTAGAAGAGGAAAAAAATAGGAAGGATGTCTAGGTTTTTTTTTGATTTATTCACATATTCTAAGATGTTTGTGTTATGATAAAAACTAAAAAAAAAAATAAATGTTTTTCTGTTATTCCGGATGTTCTTAATCTTTCATATGAAATTGAAAAAGTTTGAGAAAATATAATTACTAAAAAAAAGCTTTCGTTTTTTTGTGTTGTTCCATCTATGAAAAAGATGAATTATTAAATTGATAAGTTTGGAATAAAGATTTTTTAAAATAATAAAATGTTTTCCTACAAATAAAAGAAAATACATGATAGGAATGTATTGTGTAATCGATCATCATTACAAGTGATATGAATATCTGTTTCTAGATAATCAAGTCTCTAGATTTTTTTTGCGTCTACAACTTAGTTATCAAATTTTTCTTCTGTCACGCGTAATGATTGCCCGAAGAGTTCTGTACAAAATGAGAACATTCTAATCTCTGTACGATGTTTTTTCTTTTAGCCGAACTACATCAGATTTATTGAAAGTCTTCAGAAGAATTTTTGTCAAGTCTTTCTTCTCTTAAAGATCACTGAAGTAATGAAACTACCATTCCAAACGCAAGTGTATCTGATCGATCTATTCATACTATTGACATATTGGAGAAACGAATGACTCCATTTCAATGGTTGTTACATCAGTTGCTCTTCTAGAATAACTTTAAGAAGTAAAGACTTCATAATAATAATTTATAATGAAAAAATATTTTGATAATATTTAATAAATATTCTAGAATTATATTCAATAAAAAAGATAACAACAAAGATCTATTCTAATCTATGTATTTGATTTGTTATCGTTCGTTATTTCTTCATCGTCTAAAACAAAATATATGGACAATAAAACCTTACTTTCGTACATTAACTGATACTTATACATCTCATGATCAATGTCAATTAGATGAAGAAGATTCTATTAAAACAAAAATATTTGTTAATGATTCATTAATGCAATCAATTCAATCATGTTCATCTTTGTCAATATTATTTCCACTTGTTCGCGCTAATTTACCTCAACATCGAGCTCAACATATAGCAGCAGCATTACTTCGTGCATGTAATATAGTACGTTCATGTGCTTATTTTCATCCAATAAATATGGAAAAATATCGTCAAAAACTTTTAAATCATCCTATATTTGATCTTTTATGTCATTTATGTGAACATCGTTTACTTGAATTAAATTTTGAAGATCATGTTAATATAATGTCATCATTAGTTAAATTAGATATACGTATGTCATCAAGTGAAAGTCCATTTTTACGTCATTTATTTACAGCATTAGCACAAACTGAATATATAGAAAAATTTGATTTAAATTTATTAAATCGTTTTCTTATTGCATTAGTTAAAAAATCAAATCGACATTTACGTAAGTTGTTTTATTTTAAAATAATTATTTGAAAAATCAAGAATATTTAGAGAAATTGGTCATACTATTTGTAAAAAATAAATTGAAATAAATCTTCAAAATGTTTTTCTTCTTTATGAGTTTAGAATAACGAAGCTTTTATTATAACCATTAAGCTCTTACTATTCTTTTCTTTATGGAACTTACGTATAGTTTCGAAGAAAATAATAGTCGATGTGTTGTTGACTCTTCCCTCCGTCAGCATCTTAACAATAGAAAAAGACGTTAAATGGCATTAACAACAAGACTTAGATGATTCTAGAACATGCCGAACTCTTTCTTGAAATTTAAATGACTGGAATATGTTTTTCAATATTTTCAATAGCGAACTTTCTAATTTTTGCGCAAGCAAACGATTTTATACGATAGATGACTAGTAATGGATTGTTGTCATATGGGCAAACATAGAAGCATGAGCTGATTAAGTGTTCTAACTTTCGGGAATAATTAATATCAGTGTTTCTAAGTTTATTGAGATACGTTATGATCTGCTTCAGATATAACAAATGTGTATAGTGGCAGTACGACTGCGAGAAGACATGAACTTGAAAAGATTTTGAAAATATAATCAAAAAAGTAGAATTAATCTTATGACTTATTCAATGACTAAAATCTCAAAAGATAAAAAGTCTGTGCCGCCGCCGCCGCCGCCTTCGAAAGCAATATAAGTTTGTTTATTTTTCAACAACAACATAGTACGAACTTGAATTTCTAATGAAATCCAATGATCATATCACATTGATTGAGAGTTGTTACGATTTACAACTCTACACTAATGTCTGTCACGTAGCAAATAATTTTGAGTTCTGTATAAATTTATCAACTTGTCTCAAAATATGACTATTATATAAAAATCGGTCGAAATCGACAATATTTTTGTGCATTTCTCCCGGTACAAAAACTTTACAGTGCGTACACCCAATTTATATTGCTTTCGAATACTGATGCATTAGACAATAATTTTCTCCGATTTTCAACAAGACAAATAAATAAGACAGAACGTTCTCTGACGATTCATTATTGTTCAAAAATAATTATCATCTGTTAGACATTTTTCACTTTGTATATTGAATATTAGTGCAATGAAACTAAAGAAGACATGTACGTTCCCAATTTTAATTTTAAAGAGGCTGCGCTAACAAACTTTTCTTTTTGTTTAATAATACATTTTATCTTCTATATGTGTACAGTAGTAAACAAAAGTCTCTGTCCAAGCCGATCTCAGTCATTGTATTTGTTAAAGGTCTGAAAATTTGTGTACATCTTTTTCACCTAGAATATAAGTCATTTGACATTGTGACGCCATCATTACTTTATCACAAAGAGACTTTTATTAAGTATATGTACACAAATTTTTAGACTTTCAGTACATAAAGTAGTTGAGATTGGTTGATGTAGAGATTTTTGTCACTACTAAAACAAGATGTTCATGAAATAACGAATAAAATTAAATATAGATATATTTTTTATATTTAGTTCTTCCATTATATAAACCATTACTTGAAAGATTTCGTCAATTATTATCTGTAATTGGATCTTCACATACAGCAACAACAATGAAATGTACTATTGGTATAATGCATCTCTTAGGTATGGCAATACCATTATCAAATACTCAAACTGATGATACACAAGCACGTATGCTTTATTGATCATTTATTCAACGAACGTTAGGTTTTTTTTGTTTTTGTCTTTTATAAAATAGTTATTAACAATTGTTTCAAATATAATTGATGAACATATTGAAAAACTTGCTCCAATTGCAGGTCCAGATACATTTGTTCGTTTATTAACATTAGGTGGAATGTTTCCTATACAAATGAAACGATGGATACCACATACATTTTTAAATTGGAGTCTTAATTTAAATCGAATATTATGGTTTGATATTTATTTAATATTAACATCAGCTAAAAGGTTTTCTTGTGTTTTATCATAAAAAAAAGCAAAAAATAAAAATAAAAATTTTTTATTTAAATTTATTTTAGACATTTTCGTCCATTAAATGATCTATTTGATTTAGCTGTAATACGATGTAATAATGAACTTGATCAAAATAATATTCTTGTTGATCATGATACTCTTTATATGACATGTGCTTTATATAGATATTCAAAAATAAAATTAAAACTTCGATTAAATAGAAGATTACATATGTGTTTAGATAATTTTGATCCACATGAAATAAGTCTTTTATTTCATCATGTTAATCCTGATACATGTAATGATTGGGAATTATTAGCATATATACATCAAAAATTAAAAGATATATCATTATCAAGTGAAGAATGTAAATTTTAAAAGAAAAATTAAGTTATATCATCTTTTTTTTTTGTTTTGTTTTGTTGTTTATTTAGATGAAAGTGATTTTTGGCCAATGCTTAATGTATTAACAGAACATATTAATAAAAATATTGATTATTATACATCAGAATCAGCTGGTGCTGATTTTATAATGCATTTACGTGCTGAAATTGAACGTAAAAAATCACATGCAAATGAAACATGGTTTATACGTGATCAATATTTAGCAATTTTAACATTTTATTTAAAATATGCTTTGAGTGGAACTGCTATTCCAAGAAATATTATGATCAATGCTGATAGAATGATATCTCAAGCAAGTTTAAAAGATACTGGAACACTTCTTGCCGGTAAGAATTAGAATAAATAAATAATCTTCATTTGATTTTTTTTATTCGAGTTCAATGATAAAAATCGACGATCGAAAAGAAAACAAAAATAAAGAATTAACTATTTTTTCTAGAATTATGTTCAAAATTAATAAGGAAATAGTTTACAAAGGATTCAAATCTTTTGGTTCATATATAGAGAATCAATAAATCAGAAAAAATCTAATAGGTAGAGCTGTTGAATTGATTTCGAAACCCAATTCAATGAGTCATACTTTAAAAGTAACAACTAATGATGACTTGATTATTATAAGATTGTCGAAGAAATATGTATGGTGTGTTAATAACAGAGTACAAATAATCAGCAGAAAAGTATCTTATATCTATGTACTGACTTTCGGAGTTAGATTTTAAAATTCCATTGAAATCAGGAGTATACATAGGATTCAGCTTCAAAAATTTTGAACTGAACGGTCTTTATTCAGAAGTTATGAGTTCATGTTGCGATTCACTACAGATATAGAAATTGCACTAAAATTTTCCAGTAAAATTGTATTTCAAAGTTTTAACCGAAAAGTTTATTCACATCAACACCTCAACTAGGCTAAGTTATATAAACAAAAGAACCTATATTTTCAAAAATCTAAATCTTAATGATACTACATGCAAAAACTCGAAAATATTTTATACAAGATGGTCTATTTAGAGTAAGGTTTGACGTTATAAGTTTGAAATATAATACTATTGAAACATTATATTTCTGCAAAGAAATTTCAGTAAAACTTCTATGTGTCAATCAAAGCATAAAATGAGTTCATATTCTCTTACGAGGAAATTTATTTAACTAATTAATCATTTTGAAGTCTGGACTATGTGCATCGAGTAGATCCTAATGAACTATGAATACTCTGAAAATAGTTCAAACTCTTAGCTTATTGTTGGTGACATACTGCATTTTTAAGGTATTTTTGAGTCAATGTCGTGTTTCCCATCAGAAACACAAGGAAAACTCATGTTCAAATTACGAATTGAAACTTTGCATAGACACAGATCATAACGGCAATAGTTTATTGTGAAACTTTCAGGTCTTTTGATTTGTTCTTTTCCTGAAGTAAGAACATCAAATCTGCGTCGATGTATATGAACAATGTAAAAGACAAGTTTTTATCATATCTGTATCTTAGGATAGGAACAACGAAATGATCCGAAACGTCCACAAAAAAACTATTCTCGATGAGGTCAGTCTACATGAAAAATTTCAAGTCAAAATTTGAAAATCAGCTTTCCTGGTGTTTCTCAGGGGCTTCGATATTCATTTAAAAAGTATAGTAAAAATGCAATATCTCGGCAGTAAAAATTAAGAGTTCGAGCTCTTCTCATGATATTCATAGTTCATTAGGGTCATAAAGCTAAAAACATTTGATCGTTATTCTCATCAATCATATATTCGGATAAGAGATTTCTTTTTGAATGATAGGAATGCACGATTCAAATTAATTTAGTTACAACAATATCTCTAATTGAATAGATAGAGTTTTGAAAGCAAATTTCTTCATTTAAGATCATACATATAACGTTAAGTTTCTTTATTTTTCAGTTCCTACATAAAATTTGATTTGAATGTAAACGATGTAATATACTTATTTTTCAACATAAAACAAACTTTGAAAGCTTATGATTTAACGCGAACCGAAATTAATCTTTTTCTTTATTTCCAATTTTAGTTGCAGTTCCATTTGAAAGGAAGTTGAAGTTACAATGCCAAGCTTCATAGAAATTTTATTAGTCTAGAACTGAAAATTATTCATTATTATTGTATATAAGTTAAAAAGAAAAAAACATTTTCCTGTAATACTCTGAAAAATTTAGTTTCTAATATTTTCTTTCTTAAATGTTTAATTTGATTCGAACAAAACGAAAACGTAGTTTTCTCTTTTGTCTATTTGTGATATATTGCAAATTCAATTAATTTACTTTTAAGGATATTATAATGCAGCATTATTAGCAACATCCGATGCAGCTAATATAACATTTCAACGTCAAATAAAACAATTACATGAAATAATTGTTCAACATAAAATGGAACATTTATCAAATTTATCAATATATCCATTTAGTCATTTAGTAAATTTTTTAAGTCATATAACATCATCACGTTATAATATTGATACACCATTATTAGAACCATTTTTTGAACGTTTAAATTCATTTGATAATCAAACATTATTAAGTTTACGTGATGTAAATAATTTATCATTATTATTTTCTCATACAACACGTTTTTATACAACATTACTTGATTCAATGTGTTCAACATTAATTGATACACAAGCAACATCATTAAGATTAATTGCAACTTTTTTTCGTTGTTTATATAAAATTAATTATAAACCCGAACAAATAAATGATTTATGTTCATTATCTCGTCATCTTTATGAGAATGAAGATGAAATACGTCCAATTGATATGTTATGGTTAGCTATGACAAGTACTGGTTTATTAAATCAATTAGATGAAAAATTATTAAATGATATTTTTTCATTATCATTTCTTGGTAGTGTTGATCATCTATCATTAAAAAAAAATTCTATTCAACTTGGTCAACCATTATTTCGTTTAAATCAAATTGTGTGTATTGATCATCCACAATTAAACATTCCTTGGTTTAATGATCGATTTGGATTAGAAATTGCTTTACCAGGTAATTTAATAGATATTGATTTCTTCTTTTTTTTTTTTTTTTTGTTACAATCGACGTCAAAATTCTCACAGGAAATTTTTATTTTGAAGTTGTGTATTAGAATGAGGAATCCAATGGTAATGATACTTCGGCCTTATGTACAGATAGACTAATGGAGAAGATGTTCAATGCATGGTAAAATGATCGTGGTTTTGGATGTTTTCGATCGCGAAGGCTATTTTCTTGACATAGGTCTTCTTCGACTGAAAAATTCGAAATAAGTCTAAGATCATCATAGTTTTATCATGCGTTCACTGTCTTCAACATTACTGCATAAGTGCAATGCTCTATCTTAGACGGGTGACTATCGTTACCATTATATCCATAATTAAAACTATACAAATATTTATTTAATATAATTACATGTTTCTATAGGAGAGCTTAAAAGATCACCTCTCTTCTGCTAACGGAAAAATTTTAGTTTTTTTCTACTCTATATACACTTGGAAATATTCTCTATCTACTAGACATATCTTACGAATAAATATATAACTATAAAAGTTGGAAAAGATTAAACATTTTCATTGAATAACGTGAAAACCTACACATGATTTCAATTTTTTTTGAAAAATGAGTTTTTTCATAATTTTTAAATATGATGTACCGCTAGTTTTTGTCAGGGTTTATAAAAAAGTGTCGGTTAACAAAACCATCAAAAAAATATGTATTTTTTAGGATGATCGAAGGATCTTTGTGTTTTTACTCGATCAAAAGGAGATTAAATGAAATCGAAACAAGTAGGCAACTCAAGCAACACCCAATATCTGTAAAAAGAAATCTTTAATCCTGGAGACTCCAATACCTCTTCCTGGGAGGCATCCGATAACTTTGAATCGATAACAATTTTTATCTTACTCGACAATAAAACACATTGGATAAATAGAAATTAGAGTACTAGCAAAAAAAATGATAGCATGACATTGTTGTTATAAGTTTATTAGGAATAATAATAATTTCATGGAAATAGATGATCTATATACACATCTTGTCTACGTGTTATACTATAATGATCATAATAGTGTTTAATAGTTTCTTTTTCTATTGTTTTGTATCACTCGCTATATCGTTTAATGCATCGGATAATGAACTGATATGTTTTACTGCTTGAGTAGGCGTCAACATTGCCTCTACTAATCCATCAGATTATACATTATCATATGTTTTGTTTTTAATATATTATGAATTTGTTTCTTTATCAAATACTAAACTCATAGGATAACAACTAAATACACTACATCTAGTTCATTACGAATTAGAGTAACACTTGGCGACTCTATTCTAGGAAAAGTTCTAAGAGGGTTTGGGCTGATAGAGCTCACTTTCGAAGGTTATGACCATTTTACTGCTTTTTTTTTACATAACATAAGATATATGCAGAAAAACTGAACAACAGAATTTCGATCTGAAATGTTACTCAGATGTAGTTCCAATGATCATGAGAACTACATATGAGCAAAATTTCAGCTTGACATTCTGTTGTTCAATTTTTCTGTATATACCTTGTGGTAGGTGGAGAAAAATCAGTAAAATAATCATAATCTTCGAAGTAAGCTCAAACTCTCTAAGGCTTTTTCTTGAAACAATGTTCCCAGCATATCGACAAAATATCATTGAAAATGGCATGGATCAGTTAGGGATCTTTCTTTATTAGTACTTCAATTTCTACTTATCCACTGTATTTTATATTCAAGCATTTCTTGTATTAAATATGAATATATATATGTAGCACTTAAACTCTGCTATACAGACATATTAAATTGATTTTTTTCGTAGTTTTAATATACCAATTAAAAGTAATATGAATTGCGAGAATTTGAACATCGATTGTCGTAGACAATTTATAGTGATATAAGATTCTAAACAAAAAATAAACTATATATCCTTTAATATAATTGATATATTATTTTCTTTTTTAATTAAATAATATAAAAGCAAGATTTCGAAAACAAAAAAATTTAACTTTTTTTTTTAATATTTGTATAGATATGCGTCGTCATTGGATGATTCGAAATACTACATTTGATTATATTGAATCAAATTTGACAACAATGCTTGGTGGCAAAAAATATCTTCAAACTCATACACTTTCTCCATATTTTCATGAAATTGGTATGAATTTTGTTTTAGTTTTTTAATATATTATATTATTCTTGATTGAGTATTATTCTAGATTTTGAATGTATTCTACGATTAGATAATTGTCAACCAGTTCCATGTGATCAATATGATTTAATGAAGAATATTAATGGAAATAAAGAACTTGATATTCCTGATGGATGTGAACGGTTAATAATAATCTTGATTTATGAATTAAATTAATAAAATTTCTTTTGTTTATTTGTTTTTTGAATGTAGAGTAGCAATTCAAGTAACAACACCGAATCATTATTGTCATAATACAACTCATTATGTTGGTTCAGTTGAAATTTCATTTCGTCATTTGAAAAAACTCGGTTATCGACTTGTTATTGTAAGCGTTGATTTGCATATATATAATTATTTATAGAAAAGTTCTTTTTGTTTTTTTTTCATTAGCTTCCCTATTACGAATTAGCAACAATCGAATCATCTGCAAGTCGTTTTCGTTATTTGAATAACAAATTGTTTAAGCAAAATCAATAGACAATTCTATATTTTCAAAAATAAAAACCAACATGGTGAATCCATATTAATGGATTAATAGTTATTATATTGTATCATTAGTTGTTATCTAATAAAAACTTTTGTTAATCAGAAATTTTTCTTCTTACTATGTAACAACAGAATCATTCATCAAGATTTCGATTGTATATCAAAATAAAAAGCATATTATTTGAATGTATTACGCTCTAGCAACTCAACATTGTCTTCAAAATACTACATTTCATTATTGGAACATGTTTTTTTATTTTGATTAAAATTATTTGTTGACCTTTAGTTATAATGCGACACTGTATGAACATAGTTATTATTTTATTTTTTTGCATCAGAGTGAAATTATCATGTCTGCCGATGTTACATGTTTTTTCGGATAATCGCTGATACATTGCGGTATTCATAAGAATCGAGGGTTTATCGGCAGTTTTTGTCTGATTTAAATTAAATGGGTGATTATGCTATATGTTGCAATGATGTATATGTATGAACTGGTCGAAATAATGGTCTATCAGAACGACAATGTTTTTTTTTATTGAATAAGGAAATGAAATACAATCATCTATATAAAAAAAATTCGTTATCAGTATTATTTGAATAAAGAAATTTGACAGAAAATCACAGAAGTACTCGATTGGTTCAGCAAAAAAAAATGAAAAACTAGTTTTTAATTGAAAGTTGTTCAGAAGTGCAAGTAAAGATGATTGAAAATCTTATGAGTAAACGAAAAGGATCTAGTAATCGTTCTGTGACTATAGAAGACTTCATCATAGAGTATAATTATTGTTTCGAAAATGAATTAATTCACTCAGTTTAATATCGATAAAAAGAGTTTTATTTATATTTATAGGAGTAATCTAAGATTATTTATTTCATTCTACAAAAACATAATAAACTTAAAATTAGACATATAAAAAAAAAACGAAGAACCTGATTATTGAAAATAATATGAAAGAACAAATAAATGAAATAATCGATTTTCCGAATATACAGATTATATCTAATCAATCTTATAAATCATTTATCAAATGATATTCGTGATCAATTGATAATTAATAAACAAATTATGTTGATCTAACTAGTATTACTAAAATAAGCGAGCCTCTCAATATTTCGAGAATATTTCTCTAAAATTGCTATGTATATACTTGAGTCCTTTTCTCAAAAGATAGCTTATGCAATGGTCCAGTAAATCTTATGAAAAAAGATCTTCCAACGAACAGCTATAGAAGTATAATATTCGGTGGATGCTACAATGCTTCA
Organism: Rotaria sordida; assembly: GCA_905250125.1. Lineage (NCBI taxonomy): Eukaryota > Metazoa > Rotifera > Eurotatoria > Philodinida > Philodinidae > Rotaria > Rotaria sordida. Next base: position 94,322 of record CAJNOL010000592.1, on the reverse strand, counting down.
AAATGGCCTATTTTCAAAGCACTTGTTTTCATATTGACTATTTTGTAGTCTATAAAAAGTTCTATTGGTTCAGCGAATACTTTTTTTTTGACATATTGTAAATCGATCTGAATAAGAACTTTTCTTTTGCGTCTCTCTATTTGTGTTCTGAGAATCTTTTATTAAGATTCATCATAATTTTAATTTTGTTATCTTGAATCAAAAAATTATTTCATATTTAGATTGATGACTCAGTTGAAGGAATATATTTTCTCTATCATTTCGATATACGAGTAGAATGTTGCAAAGTTTTGTTTTTTCTTGTATCTGTTTTGTTAGAAGAAGTGAAATCAGTAGTTTTATAAAAATACGCATTTGAAAGTGAGTTATTTTGGAGTATTGTAGGATTGACCAAGTATAACGTTGGAAGAGCTCTATTCTTAAAGTTTTTTGTTTTAGAGAATTGCATAGGCTGTCTTTTGAGAAGAAATTCAAGTATTAACGTCGTAATTTAAGAGAGATATTCGAAAAACACCTAGAGGCTTATTTTTTCTGACATACCTGTTAGATATATATTTAGAAAAAAATATACATTATTGCAAAGAATGTTGTTTATTGCTCACTCGACCGTATAGCCACGTATAATATTGTTGTTTATGCTTCATGATTTCTTATATTTCGTACATGAAAATCTAAATGAGTCAATGATATTTTTTTTATATTGAGTGTTGTTTACTATGCAAAATATAAAAATATCTTCAAATCATTCGTCTTCACTTTCGTCATTGGCTTCAAATCATCATAAGTCTACATCTAGGAATCACAAAAGTCGATTAAAGTAAGTTCTTGAAACAGAAAACGACATTTAATAACATAAATATACATATATATATATATATATATAGAGTTCCTGCTCAGTCTGAGTATGAATATGTTGGCCGAATAGTAACACATAAACGACCAATGTTTCGAAAATCAAATTTATTTTATGAAAATCATATTCCTTCGTCACATATAATTAAAAAACATCGTTCGATAAAGCCTCATTATCAAGAAATTTATGAAGACGATTTGACGTCATCAGATGAAGACATAGAGGATTTATGTAGATCACTGGGTAAAATTAGAATAAATGATCGACATATTCGAGAGAGTATATAATAAAAAAATTTTAAAATAAAAATAAAAAAACATAATATTAAATTTTAGTCTATAAATTACCAACTCCACCACCTCAAGTAAAACGAGTTTTTCATCGTCTTCGTTCACCTGAACCAAAATTAATCGAACGAATATATGTTCGTCGACCAACACCAGAAATTATTGAAAATATTGTTGAAGTTCCGCCAGAAAAAGTTCGTATTATTAATCGAAAAAAATATTTACGTCAATCAAAACCAATTACTCGAACAAAGTAAAATATTCAAAAAAAAAACTTCATTTTATTTATTCAAAATTTATATTTCTAGATTAATCCATTTAAGACCACATCATCATCAACAACAAATTGAAGAACAACCACGATCATACATTCCGTTTGATCAATGTCTTCAACAACCAACAGCATTTACTTATACTCTTCAACAAAATTCACATCCTGTGAGTTATTATGAACCAATCATTCCACCACACAGTACATTCAATCCTTCAATATTACAATCGACTTCTTATACTCATCAATTACCACAAATTGTGCCATTGGATTTGCCTTATGGATATTCTTATTATTAATTATATTAAAAAAAAATATATATATTATTTCTAATAAATTTTAAATGCATCATATAAAACAATAAAAAGAAAAGTCAGTGATATATCTAAAAAATTTCTGCATCGATTACATTGTTCTATATATTTGATAGAGTAGCTGAAAAATTACCTATTTTAAAGATTAGTATCTCTAGTCATGAATAGTACAGCATTCAGTACTTTCCCTCCTTAGAATGAAGTTCCACAATGATTTTGTATAGGATCAGTTATTGTCATAGTATATTATTATGATATATTGAACAATATATCTATATTATATTGGAAACATCTGTTTACTATAATAATATCTTCTTCTGCAAATCGATTTTCTAGAATCCTTATATCAAATCTTATTGAATAAATTAAATTTCTTTTTTCATTACAAATATAATTAACAGTGAATAATTAGTACCGAAGTTAGACTGTATTTATTAATTAAATAAATACTTAAATCCTTAGGAAGTTTAGAAGTAAATCCGACTGATGGAGAGTACAATACAAAATGGCAAAGTTTAGTATTGTAAATTAGTATTTTTTATATTCATGATAATCGTCAAAAGTAGTCTTTTCATTTATAAATGATGTCAGTTTCTTTTCTTAAAATTTTCGTCTACATTTGTTACTTATCAATTGACTACTTAATGAATCAGGTAAAGTAATAAAATAATACCTAATACCCAATTTTGACAGATCCATTGATATTAAACATTTGAATATCATTTGATACAATGCAAATGCTGCAGGTTTTTTCGTATAAATAGATTTTCAATATAATTATTGAATAAACTATGTGATGAAAATTGGCAATGAATTGAATTTTTTTCAGTAAGTAGATAACTAGACCTGTGACAGCTCACAGGTCTAGAAAAGAGTTCTTCTTTTATGATGAAATTCTATCAAGAAGAGCAATAACTGATTTTTTTGTAAACAATTTTTCATTTTTAATGTTCCAGCAGTTTGAGAGTCATATGTATGAAAAACAAAAAGTTTTCCACGTTTATATTCATGAAAATAACTACCTTGATGTAATACAATAAAAGAACATTTTTATTACACTTGGATGAATATTATATTTAATGCAGAGATGGACATAGAAAAAATCTTTAAACCTTGTATTGCTGTCGGTTTTTGTACTGTCAATTAGCTGAACAATATATTAGGACAATCGTACGGTTCTATTCCGTATTCATCACTGGTTAGATGACTCTATCCATTGATTCAAGATGAATTTATGCAAGTTTCAAAACAATTTTTCTATCGATATTTTAACTTTAATATAATTTCCGTAGTAAATCAATCGAGATCTTGAACAAAAAATTTTTCTGATATGATGTTTTTTAACAACTAAACCAATTCAAAAGATAGAAGTCTCATTTCATAAATCGAAAACTATATCCTCGTCAAATTTTAATTGTGCCTATTAGTGTCATTTCTGTGTATTAATGAGTAACCTATAAAATATAACATAAATGTAGACCCCTTTTTTTCATATCAATTTCTTCTCTATTATGAAAAATAAAGCATCAATGCCGTTGACTTTTAAAATATTCTTTTTTTAAGAGGGTAAAACAATGAAAATTTTCATGAACCATGGATTTCAAAAAAAGGGATTCAGAACAAAAAAAACCATATAATATTTTCCAAATATCGAACTTGAATTGTCAAAAAACGGACCAAAGACTAACAGGAGAACTATAGTAATTTTCTTCATATTTAGCCTAAATAAATAAATTTCAATAAATAAATTGAATCTAAAAATAAAAAAATGACTTACGCCTTTGTTTAATCGAGCAGTAAGATCAACAACTGAAACATTTACCGTTGGAACACGAAAAGCTATACCAGTTAATTTTCCGTTTAAATCCGGAATAACTTTTCGTATCTAATAAAACACAAATCATTTCTTATTTATTAAAAATAAAATAAATAAACATACAGCGTTAGCAGTATCAGTTGATAATGGAATAATATCTTGTGCAGCTCCACGTCCATCTCGATAATCCTACAAAAATAAAATAGAAATAAAAATAATTTTTTTATTAATTTAATTAAATACTTTATTTGACAGTTTATCAACAGTTTTTTGTGCAGATGTATACGAATAAACAGTTGTCATTAAAGTTTCAATGACACCAAATTTTTCATGTATAACTTTAACAAGTGGTGCTAAACAATTTGTTGTACATGATGCATTTGAAAGAACTGCTTCTTTTCCTGTATATTTATCTTCATTGACACCCATAACAAACATTGGAGCATCAGTTGATGGTGCTGTAATTATAACTTTTTTAGCACCAGCTTGTAAATATGGTTGACATTCATCAATTGTCGTAAATACACCGGTTGATTCAACAATATATTCAACACCTTTAAAAAGAAAAAGAAATCAATTAATCGCCTATCATTCAAGGTCAAGAAAATAAAACGTATACCGAGTTGACCCCATGGAATTTTTGATGGTTCTTTTCTAAAAATAAAATAAGATGAGACATTGAAATTTATTGATTTAAATTATTTACTCAGTAAAAACACTGATTTCTTGTCCATTTACAATAAATTTTCCATCTTTATATAAGACTTCATCTTTAAATTTGCCATGTGTTGAATCATCTTTAAACATATAAGCCATATAATCAGCAGTCATAAATTGATCTACTAGAATATATTTTATAAGACATATAAACAAATAAATCGAATACTAACCATTGATAGCGACCACTTGAACACCTTTTTCAATTGCACATCTAAATACAAGTCGACCAATACGACCAAATCCATTAATACCAACTTTAACATCTGACGACTGACGTGGACTATGAAAGAAATAAAGAATTTTTAACTATATTAGAAGAGAGAAAAATAAGAGAAAGAGATATAACTAGGGTACAACGTATCCACTATCAGAAAATTTATTCTATAAGTAGAGAACTACTTACAACGTAATAAATGCATCTGTTGGAATAAGAGATAATGCTTGATTTAATCGTTGGTTTAATGATGTTTTTGTTTTATAAGAAATTTTCAGACTTTCTATTTTTTCGTTTTCAAGTTCCCATTGAAAATTTGATAAATTTTTTGAATATAAATTCATTTGAAAAATTGCGATATCTTCGTTATATCCGTCTGCAAGCCAAGTAACACCCATTGTTATATTTTTTGTTCTACAACAGTATCTCATATAAACACATGGATAATCATTACCAATCTTTTTTTTTGATGCTGTAAAATAAATTCAAATAATATCAAAAATATGTTTTATAGTTTCTTATTTACCAGTATCTTCTTCTTCTTCATTATCCAATGCCTTTGAGACAGATTTTATAATAACAACTTTATTTATTAATTTATTATAAAGAAGACACACATCTTTATCATTACATTCATTTTCAATATTAAAATCATTGTCATCGGAGTTTAAAAGACATAAAGAATTTTGAATATTTCGACTTTCTTCTGGATCACCACCAGCTACAAGTAAATGAATATTTGACAAAGATGATACACCTTGATATGGAGGTGTATCTATATTAAAACAAAAGTCTAATTCACCAAGAAGAAAATCAAGAATTTGAATTATTGTTTTTGATTGAGATAAACCTGCGTCGTCAGATGGAAAGGTGTAGTGACTAATCATACATACTTCAATACCATTAATCTTGAAATCTAATAAGAACCCAAGGCATGTACCAAGATAGTCGGTTCCAATAGTAGTGCTACTTTCTTTTGACTCGTTCATATCGACCATCACGTCGGCATGTGGCACCAATATCAACATATTGGACAAAAATCTACAAACAAAAACACTATTTATTCTGTAATAAAATTAGTAAATAATTGAAAAAAAAGAAATTTTTTGCTGAAATGACTGTTTTATGATGATGTCTCATCTCAACTAATCTTTTTAATAAAACACGTTTTCTCTTTCTAATTGTTTAATATGATTATTTATTACTTTTAATTGTTTTTAATATTGATTATTTATTCGATCAAATGATGAAGATGAAAATGAACTAGATCAACGATTCCATTAAAAATAGCATGAATCATTTTATCTTTGATTACAAAAAAACCAATTATTTTCCTATTCTTGAATCACAATTTGTTTCAATAATATTTTTTTTTGCTAATTTAAGTAAATCAACAATGAAATCAAGACCATAAATTGGCTCTGGTGCTATACCAATTGTGTAAAGTACAAAAATTATTTTATTTTATAAAACAAATATCTATTGTTGATAAATGAATATAATAAGAGTGTTACTTATCCTTCATTTCAAGAAGACAATGAGATAAATAAGGTTTAATACGATAAAATGTATCACATGTTGAAATAAGATTGGCACGTTCAATTTAAAATCTTTTCTTTGCCCGAATCTAAATATCTCAGAGATAAAAACAAAAACAAAATAAATCATGAAAAATCCATATCATAGAAAAATTAATTTCATTATTATAAATTATACTTGTTCTTGTTGGTATTGATGGATTTTTACTATACTTATTTCCATTTTGTTTAATTAGTTTTTGTATAATAGATTTTTTTTCTACAATGTACAAGAATTGATGTATTATTATTTGAATAATAATGATTTGCTTCTATTCTACTATAACTTTTATCAACACCAGGAATTTGTTGCTCAACTTTTTTTGGTATAACAGTAACAACTACTATACTTGTTGAACGATTTAATGGAAATGTTATAGGCGATGGTGGACGTCTTACTTTTGGAATTACAATTGATGGTATTGATTATGATGGATCAGATGTTCTTATTGGTGATGATGAATGTTTTGTTGATGATAAGTATTTTTCAATAATTTTTAAATGTAAATCAAATGTTATTGTTACTAAATAGTTATTTGATTTTAATTCTATTTGAAGTTCATGTAAAATACCTATTGTTAATGATAAATTATCAAAAGAAAATGATAGTGCCCAATAACATTTAAAAACATCAAAAGATACATAACCATTATGTGTTTTATTAAGTATTGTAAAAAAGTTGACGTAAAGATATAAATGTTTGACGAAGTGACGAGGATATTCATGATTTTAAATGATTATTATTTGAAGAAGAAAAAGATGACGACGAAGGATAATGGAGGAGGAGAACATGGTCGACATTTCTATCGATAAATTTTTCTTTTTTCCTATTTACTATATCATTCGAGTGTTAAGTCTATTCATTTTGGACAAATGGATAATGTAAATATGAAAAAGAATAGTAAAGAAAGAAATTATTCTAGATGAATAAATTCACTCTTACATTTATTTGTTGCCATTGTTATGGCATCTTTATATACTTGAAAATATTAATTGTATATTTTATTTGTTTATGAAAATTAAAATGCTTTTATTTTGTTTGAAAATATTTCCATTAAAAAATTTTAAATCCTGAAAAATAGTCTTCTAAAATAATTAGAAATCAACGTCATTTTTAATCGGTTATCGCATTGAATTTGATAACATTGAACAAAATCATAGACGTACTTTTCAGTTAAACGAAAGAGAGTTTTATTTTTATTTTCATTTTCATTCGATTTTTCTTCCAGTAGATGTCGTTCATATTGCTAACCGAATAAAGCTTCACTAGTTGTTTCCATAAATAGATTAAGTTCAACTACCTGAATTTTCATTGAATTGATACTTCCATTATAAATGAATCATCATCGAAACAGAAAAATGAATAGTAAATTTGCATATTAACTTACTGTCAGAGATGCGCAAATTCGAAGTTTTTCGATCAAAAGTCAAGTCAAGTTGCATCATGAATATTTTCAAGCGAAGTCGATGCAGCAATCAGTTTCAAACCAGTGATGGGATTCGGTTCGTGTTTTTTCAAACCAAATCGAATCGAACCGATCGAATTTTTCAAAATCTCGAACCGAACCGAACTGGTCCCATCACTGTATTCTACTATTTTTACTAGGCAAAAAATTCAACAACTTTTTATATTCGAAAGTATTTTTTATTATAATCAAACTTCTTTGAACCTATATAAAACAAAACTCGATTTGCTAATTTATTTAGTCGACGACAAAAGTTTCGCCCGCTAACTATATCGTTTATTTTACGCTTTATAAGGACATTAAAAAGAGATAATATTATTATCACATACACTGTTCTTCGATACTTCGTTACTCATATTCAGCTTTTCTATTTCTTTAAGTTTTCTGTTTTAAATTGATTAAATACTAGAAACCATTAAAAAATTAGTCGATGAAAGCAGTCTTGCGAACGTTTTGCCATTCCACCAAACTGTATCCCATAAGTTGACATAAGCACGAAGAGAAGATATTTCATGTGTAGGCGTTTGTTCCCCACGTTTCATCCAATCGATTTTACCTGTGTTACGCAATTGACCTGTGTCTCATCAATGAAAATCCATATTTTGAGGTCACTACTTTGATGCTCCACTGCAAATAAATGAAGTTTTTCGACTTGAGTTTGTGTTCATTTGACTTTGGTTTGTACTCGAATGCCGAACTTGTTAAAGGTATAGTTCGAAAATTGATTCGAAGTTGCAGTTGGCTTTTTTGAGATGTACTTGTCCAGTGACCGCTGTTGTTGTCCTCCAGTAATGGAAGGTGGTCGACCTAATCTTTCCTGTTCAGTTAATAATCCTGTTGCATTTAAACGAGCGATAGCACGATAAACAGTTCAACGATCACAATCCAGTTGATGTGCTATTGTATTGAATGTCTTGTTTGGCTTTTGTGCTTCTTTCACCACAAATAAACATTCCTCCTGTGTCAAATTTCGAATTTTTTAATGTTTTCTAGTATTTAATCAATTTAAAACAAAAGCTTAAAGAAATAAAAAAGCTGAATATGAGTAACGAAGTATCTAAGAACAGTATATGTGATAATAATATTATCTTTTCTTTAATGTCCTTGTAAAGCGTAAAATAAATGATATAGTCAGCAGGCGAAACTTTTGTCGTCGACTAATTATTAGAACCATTTTTTGAACGTTTAAATTCATTTGATAATCAAACATTATTAAGTTTACGTGGTTTAACATCATCAATTGAATTAACTACACAGCAGAATCCAATTTGATTTTGACATTTTTACAAACGGAAAACTTTAAAGTATTTATATATACGAGAAGCAGAAACAGAAAAGGTATGAGGAAATGTGAGTGATATTATGAAAAAATAGATAATGAAATGTAAGTGAATGACGAACAAACAAGAGGTGATGAAAAATCACACCTCTCTATAAAATTTGGTGATCAGAAATATCTTTTTTTGGTGATCGTTTGTATCTAACGATTTTTGGTGATCAAAACTATTTTTTTTGGGTGATCATTTGTATCTAGAGATATTTGGTGCTCAAAAGTATCTTTTTTTGGTGATCATTTGTATCTAAAAATGTTTGGTGATCAAAAGTATATTTTTTTGGTGATCAAAAATACAATTACTCAATTTTTCTCTGAAAAATTGATCGATTTAATAGCTTGTATAAGGATAATTTATTGTCATTAAATCGTAATGACAATATCGAAAATGGAATAAAACTTTTATAATGAGCAAATGATTTCAGAGAGAACGTCTGAAAATTTCTTGTGCATAAACTTACTTTCTCTTCTTATTTTTGGTTGATGAGATGGTCGACTGTTGGTTGAAGATTTTGAAATGTGTACGTTTTGCTGCTGCTGCTGCAATTGTTCTTTCATTACCTGATTTTCTTTTTGAAGTTTATCAATCTGAATTTGTTATTGATTCACTTGTTCGGTATGTTGTCTGTTGTTAGTAATAATTTGAATGAGCATGACTCTTAATGTTGTATATGGACATGTTTTTAAATGCTTTTCAAGTTCATCATATGATCCAGCCTATAGACATTCTATATCTGCTGATGAACATAAACTTTTTCGCTTTGTATATCTTTTATTGACATGTTCATCAAAATCACCTCTTTCTAGTCCTGTTTATTTGCACAATAGACATTTAACAGGAAGATTATAAAGCATATTGAGTAAAATGTCTCTGCGGATCGGTGTTAAATCTTAAATTTTAACATTTTGACGACATGATAAATCTCGTCGAAGCCATTCTCTAATACAATGATGACAAAATGCATGTTCTTTTGGTTTACGCTTAGTTTTTTTCAGGATTGATGGAAGGATTGCTGCAAATCTTACATTTCAAATATTCCTTGATGGAATCTTCATTGATATACTTTTATTTATCACTAATTATCATTTGATTCATTTCAATTTTTATATAAAAAGATGATTGTAGTAACTTCAGATTAGATTCTATACTGAAAGGAAGTTTAGAAAATCGCTTAAAATAAAATCTTTAAAAGTGTGATAATCTTAATTCATGCAATCGAAACATAATAGAAGTATGAAAAATATTCATGTCTGAAAAAAAAGAACTATGATTGATAAAATCACTTCATAGCTCAATTTTCAAGCAAAACTATTTGACGAAAATAAAGTAGATATTGACTACAAAATATCATAATCATATCTTTTACAATGATGGACAAGTTGTTGACTTCAGTCGATTCACTTCTTGACATTTTCTCATTCATTCTTTTAGTGATCATCTGTTATCAGTTGTCACTATTCAAAACATTGGCAAATCTTCGTTCACATTCAATTCATTTTATCATAGTTTCTTTATCTATCACTTGATAGTGGCATCTGGGATCGCAGCTAGCTATACTTTACATGATCTTTCAAAAACATTTTCATCAGAAATTAATTTTTATAACTAACTACAAGGACAAAATTTACGATGGTGATTACGAATATTAGTGTAACAATTCTGAGAAATGTAATGCTGCAGTAAGAAGGATTTTTATCTATATACAGGTTCTATATTCTGAATCGAATTTCAGGCCTTCTTCTCATTTCATGTGTTCCTTAAAAGTTTAGAGAAAAGCGTCTTTAATTGTAACTTTCATAGCTCCATCATAATGAAAATACATGAAAGTAGTCAGAAAAAATTAAATTCTTTAATTCTGAAAAAATAACCAAAATAAAGGTAGAAAGAGGCATATGTTCAATCATTCCTAGATTACTGTGCACTTTTATTGAATTTCCAGGCACCAATTTTTAATTATTCCTTCTCAAGGTAACCTATCTTTTTTAACACTTCATTTCATTTAAAAATATGACCTAATCTGTCCAATTTGTAGTGATATTAAAACGGACGGTCGATTAAGATTAAACATAATACAATCTATTGAACTATTATAAAGAATATTCAAGACTGGTAGCTGTGCTATGCCTTTTCAGGTACTTCTATACAGTCATCACGATTTAGACTCCCATGATGAGCAACAAACCTAATGTGAACTCTAAGCTTAGGCAGATATCGAATGAATTGGAGTCGAAATATAAGTTGCCTCGAGACGGACGGGTCCAGCAGAGTACCTCGATATTTTATATCAAAAAAATTGCTTTAATGGAATGTATGCCGAGTAAAAAATTCATTCTACGATGTGTTACTGCGCTTAGAATTACATAAAAATATCATTTTTCGAAACTCATGCCCTTTTCATATCTTAGGCGCTATATGAACTTTGTGTTTTTGACAGAAAATGTTGATATCAATCAAATAGAGCTATTCTGTAGTCGTATCCGATGAAGTCTATTTTAGATTCAACAATAGAGCAAAAATGAATGTTTCAATTCGTTATATCCATAGGCGACTACCGGAATGATCTACTATTTTCGTATAAACATGATTCGACTAAAACTTTCTTTTTAAATCTTTGAACCGATTATTAGAAAATTTTTCTATGGCGACCTATGGGCATGGTACAGTAGCCATATGGTAGACTCTCTCTTTAATAAAACGACTGTGATGCTTTAACTTTCTGAGAGTGATAAATGTACTAGATTTGTTTGACAAGTCATTATGAGGTAGGGAAATTTTGGAAAAAAAAGAAGAGTTCATTTCTTGACAACAATGTTTTACACAGTCCAATATCATTAGATTGTTTAGAAAATGTGCTTTGCCAGGAACAGTTGTATGCATGTAGATTAAACTGATCAATTACCGACTTCTGAAATATCCACTGTTGATTGTCTGAAGTTTGTTTCAAGCGAGGAGTCTGTTCGTTTCGATCTTTCGTTTTGCGTCTTATAGTTGATTTTTATATCCGTGTGCGATAACAATGAAGATCGTGCAGTACATAGAACATTAAAAACAAAAATAATTGATGCAAGGACAATAATAGAGAGTGCAATGATAAGAAAGTTTGGACGACCGAAAAACGTTGAATTGATACTGATACCCACCAACAATGGAATGGTTGCTTGTCCTATCGTGGCTGCAACATTGAGCATGGCCATACGTTTGCCTGTCATCGTTATGTTTTTTTCAGCATAGGCTATCGTCGATGAATAAATAGATGCGACGAAGAAGGCGAAAAGTATTGATCCCACCCATAGAATAAAAGGTAATTTGTTGAATACAAGAAGAAGAACAAGTGATGCTATGCAGCCCACAAGATCACCACAAATCATTTCCTGCGGAGAGAATCTGAACGAAAATAGTATTCCGCATAAGCGACCAACGACTAAGGATGCCCAGAACGCCGAGTTCAAATAGGCGGCGATATCTTTTGAAAAGCGAAGATGCAAGGTTGCATACATATTTAAATAAAAGATAAAACCATACTGACAACCTAGATACAAAAAGAGAAATGGCGCAAGCATCAAGACGAATGACAGCTGGAACTCTACTGGTTTCTTCTTCTGCTCATTATTAAGATCGGCGAGAATAACAGGTGTTGTGGTCAGGAACTCTTCCGTGACTTGTTCGTTTGTAGGTCTGTTTTCTGACTTCAACTTGTCGTAGCATTCATTGCGACCACTGTAGCATGAAAGCCAAACAAAATCAGGTAAATGTAGAAGAGAAATAATAAAATACGCGTAGTGCCATTGATTCTTGTCTTGTCGCTCGGACAGGAACTTAGCCACGACAAGTGGCGAAATAAAAGCTCCAATACCAAGTGCACTATGTAAAGCTTGCAAATATGGACCAACATTATGGTATGAATAATATCTTATTGTCAAGATATGGCTTAGATTCACCAACATACCGGATGCTAAACCCCATGCCAGTTGCAAGGAAAGTAATAGAATCAATTGATAGATAAATGGAATCAAGAATGTTGTTGCACCCATAATAAAAACTGCTGCCATTAGAAACATATTACCGAAATCAGGAAATCGATCAATGAGCAGTCCAGCAAGTGTTGTACCGCTCAAAGAGCCACATGAACGAGTAAAGTATATACTGGTGAGTTGATAAGTCGTAGAATTTGTTTGTTCACCGAGTTTCAATAACGTTGACGTCGTGATGCCCGTTCCGAATCCTATGCAGAGGTAAGCATAGACAAGCGAGAGAAAATATATTATAGATGGTTTAGATACAGAAGGGTTTTCTTTAGTAATAGATACTGCCTGACATCGGAGAGAAGTGTCTGAATTCGTGCATGATTGGTTCAGCGTTCTCGGTACTGTAAGAGATGGTTGGTTTATGTGAATTGAAAACTTATTTTCTTTATTTTCGTTGGTCATGAAGTTTCGAAGATGAAGTTCTCTGTAGGAAACGATCAACAGCAAGTATTAGATAGAAGAAGATATAAAGTGGACCACAAAACTTTAAGAACTTTCGATGTTTCTTTTACTTTTTCTTACAGATAAGAAAACATAAATATTTATATATATATATATATAAAGATATTTATTTTTATCTGTAAAAACAAGTAAAGAAAACATCGAAAGTTCTTAAAGTTTTGTGGTCCACTTTATGTTAAGTACTTTCTCCAGCTATTTTTCTGAATGATACTGCAAGATAAGGGTATAGATGAAAGTGACTAAGGTTTATGTTCTGTTGGCCTACTTTCCAATGACAGAATGATGTAGATCCTTCAAGGAGCAAATACTTTTTTTTTTATACACCTCAGAGTTCTGCAGAAGTGCATATTGTCTCATCTTATCTTGCCTTTATCTGCTACCTGTTTGTTGGCGCTTTTCTCTATTGGCCTGGAGAGGCATATATGTCGTTTTCTATTGACAATGTGGCCAAAATAATGACTGGAATTATTGAAAAAGCTGTCCGATGAAGTAATAAGAAAACGTCCTTCATCTATGTAACTCAACAGTTTCGAAGAATTTCACTAAACGAATTCTTAATGTTGACGAGGGCATTGACTGAGTATCAAGCAATGTTTGTATGATTGAAAAGCGAAAGAGAAGCAGTCGATTAGACAATAATTCAAGTATATAGTCACCTAACGTTGATCAATCACTCACTTATTAATATTGTAATTACAATGTATTTGATTTGAAATTCATCTCATGATAGTTCGAACTCTACAAATTGTTGTCCACTCTTTTCAACACACTAGCCAGCAATTTATAACTGTTGTTTAGCAAGAGGAAAACAGCGCTAATATCTCAAAGTCCAATAATGATCTGCATTGATGATTGTTTGTATATTTCTTGTATACTGTTCGTTCTCTCTCTTTGCAACGGATGCGGGTATGAGTTAATGCAGCACTCACACCCACAATCACGTCACAACAACAGATATTATTATAAAGTTAGAACAAATTTTTGGTGTGCACTGTCAGATTATGATGTAAAAAATAAAATAGAAGAATGATTTTTCACTTTGTTAAATGAAATAGATAATTTGAAACTAGCTGATATGTTGGATTAATAGACAGTAGAACAATGTAAACTAAATTCACCATTTCAATTGTGGTATTACGCTTATCGTAAACTATTGAAACTGTCATTATTAACGTATATATCTGTTAGATTGACTAATTTCGATGGTATATTGCTGATTTTTGTATTCTTTGTATGATGTATTCATCATATTGAAATTTTGGAAGAAATACTGTGTGGTCGTTTGTGGCACCAATATCTTTTTTCTATGAATCTTAGAAATAACACAAGACATTGAGCACAAGATTTATTACATCTAAAATCTTGCTCAATATATTTACGTGAAAGATTAGAAAGATCGTTTACTGTAAATCATACGAACCGTCCTTTCTCGGTTATCGTTCTCGATCAGACAGTTGAATGTTATATCAATAAATATGGTAAAGGTGTAGGTAGGATATTTTATCATATTATTTACTTGATCTCATTAGATTTTTGTTTTTTCTTTCTATGATTTCAAATGGTATATCTGAAAAATTGAATCTTGAATCAATTGAAATATGTGAAATGTACATGTAAGAACAGTGGGTGGTAGATATTTGATTATTTTTTTCTTTCCTTTCTCCCTAATATGTGTGACTTTAAATGGAGCGAATCATTTCTACATAAACAGCAGCAATTTCTTCACTGATTAGTACTACTGCCCACTGCTCGGAAAACATTAAAATTTTTTTATTTATGATGTATACTGTGCCTTATTTCATGAACTGTTGTCTAAATCACTTAGTACACCTTGTTTATAATGTTTTATTCTTATAATAAAATTTGTTCTATGAAAACTCTGTAAGACTAATTTGCTCATTTCAAACTCAACTGAATTCTCATGTGTACTGTAACAAATATACAACTAAGAAATTTTTCAAGGTTGTTTTTCATTAATTATTATTAATAATTTAATGATCGCTTGACTGCACACTTCATTTCGTTTAATTAACTGTCAAAGACAAGAAAAGAAACGCATGAGCAGTCAAGTGACCATCAACATCAACTTTTTTACATACTTATTTGTACATTCTTTTCTTCGATAGTTTTTATGATAACAAGATCGACAAAAAAAGTCAAATGAGTGATAGACAACCTCTGTTAAACGTTTCCAGTAGGTTGTCCATTGGTGATAATGAGGATGATAATGGGAACAAGAAACAACTTTTAGGCAACAGGTATGATCTAATAAATGACTAAATTCGAGAAAAATACAATAAATTTATCATTGTTCGTAGTTTTTCTGATTGGCGACAATGTTTCACAAGAAAAGAAAACGATGATAAATATATCAAATTAGATGAAGATACTGAACATACTGGCAAAGATCAAGTAGTTGGTATTCTTCAATTAGTAAGTATATTCAGATGAAATATAAACTGATTGATGTATTCAATTTTATTATAGTTTCGGTTTGCAAATCGTATCGATGTGGTCCTGATGGTTATTACTATATGTTTGGCAGTGCTACATGTGATTTGCATGCTCACTAACTTAATTATTTTCGGTCGACTTACAGGAATATTTGCTATTGAATCATTTGGTAATAATTGTAGTGATCAACATTCAGCCTCAATAGCTCTAATTAATAACAACAATATATACACTCAAGGCATCGACCTAAACATATGGAACAATGCTCTGTTACATAAGTAATCCACTAAAAACTATTATTACATAGTTACTATATATTTCTTCTATTTTCCTTTACTATTATTTTATCTTAGATTGTCCGATAATATTGATGCAGTTTTGTTATCAACCTTACCTACATCAATATCTTCATTTCAAGAAGAAGTTATGCACATGGTTCACTGGCTATTCAGTAAGTAAAATCAATGTAATCATTTGATTATAACAAATAATCGATATTGTTTTTTTTAACGTAGTTACTGCTGGTGTCCAATTTCTGGCTAGCTCGACTGCATATTTCATTTGGGTTATAACTGTGAAACGACAGATATCTCGTATGAGTATTTCTCTCTTTCGATCACTTGTTCAACGTGTAAGTCAAACAAATTTCCGTTTACAAAAAACAGTATTTCCCAAAGATTATTTCCTGTCTTTTCTTAACGTTACTATGTACGTCTAACATCTTATGCTGTTTTTTTTAAAATTCCTATCATCTGCAAATTAGCAATTCTACCAAACTCATAAAATAAGCTAAAATATCTAGATAAAAGTTATTTACATATATATATATATATCGAGATATTTATATTTCTGAGACTTCTAGATCTAAAATAAAGATTAAGGTCAATAGTACAAATGTATGCTCAACTCTTCCTCGCACTCATCTATCTCATGCTTTCTTAGAAGCTGATACAAATATGATCGTTTTGAAGTTTTATAGAGTAATTGTGATCATTTATTGTTTTATAAAGAACTTTCAACTTTCGTAATAAACGACTTTACTAGTATGAAGACAGACATCGTTATTATTCATACAGTTTTACAATTAGTAAAACTAGAAATATTTCTCAAAAACTAAAGTTCAGATGGTGTAATTATGAAACGATGTTTAAGAAATACTGATAAATTCATGTAGTTATTTTCATAGTATTATTTATTCTCTAGATTGCCATGTATAGAAACGACTTTATTCTGTTCAGGGATGCGCCACTTCAACACGGAGTTGCCACTTTTATCCACGAAAGTTGAAAATACAATTGAATCACCTTATGTCTGAACTTCCCCGCATGCCATCTTCCAATTTCAATGATTTTTCACTCGTAGATATGACATAGTATCCTAGTAGAAGTCAATAAATGATTTCTATTCCTATTGAGACTTCCTACAACTATTGAATTTTTAAAATGTCTATTTGCTAGAGATCCTTATGGATCCACGATTTTACAAAAAAATCCTCTTGTTGAATTTGGTCTTGAAACTATCTCCATTTGAAGATCTCGTATACACTAGCTTGTATGAAGAGTTTCAGAATTTGTAGACTTCACATTTCTGAAATATAAACTTTTGAAAATATTCATGTACTTTTTAATACGCTTCAAAAAGCATCTAGTCGTGAAAGTTATTATCTCGATGATACGAAACCTAATAACTATGAGACTCTTTCTAGTTACACCCGTATATGAGACCTACAAATAGAGATAGCTACTAGAAAAAATTCATGAGCATCAATTGTCACAAAATCTGGGCTCCTGTAGAGGACTCTAGCAAATAGACAGTAAAAATTCAATAACTTCACCAAGTCTCAGTCAGAAGTGAAGTCGTTTTAGGGCTTTCACGAGAATACTATCTAGTGTCTGTAAAAAATTATTAAAATCGAAAGGAGACATTAGAAAAGATTTCCTTAGCAGATCGTTGTTATAGTAGAACTTGATATTTGATGAAGACAGTTGGAGTAGAGTTGGCATTAGATTAACGAGCCTCCTTAGAAAATCGAATTTTTCAAGAAAATATTGAAGTCGAGTTTTTATCACAGGAAGATGCAGCGAAGCTACCTCTTTCAGAACATATATAATTTTTTGGAAAACGACCAGATTTTCAAAGACTTATTACATAAAACTTTGAGTCTACAACCGTATTTTCGGAGAAATTTTCGTGATTTTTAAAGTTTTTCAGTTTCAGAAAAACTGCGTTGCCACTTGCATTACCATTGAATAGAACATTTTTATATTAAACAGCATATCAGATGGCGTTAGCTACTTTCATCGATCACAAACTTTCAAACTGTCCACTGGAATATATTAATAATATTCCATTAGAATATGATTTGTTTTGGATTTGAATGAAAAAAACAATTTCTAAAACTTCTTTAATGTTTTTCTCAGAATATAGTTTCTAATCAGAAAAATTGGAACTACTCTCTCCTGTCTCGAGCTATAAGCAATAATTTTTTTTTGTTTTAAAGGTCTCAATGAGAGTAAATTTTTATTCGGACGAATTTTTTATAGTTGGTTCCTGTGTTGAAAAAAATAGGATTTACTGTCGTTGGACCACCATTTTTTATACTGATTTTCAGACTATGTCACCAAAAGTGCTCATAAAAAATGAATGAGATTGAATTTCAAAATTCTGTTCGGATAAAAATTACGCACTGATACTAGCTTTAATTTAAAGCCATCCCGAGCTCTATAGCATGTGTCGTGAGGAAGTTATATCGATCCCAAAAATAGATCATGATTCAGTTAGAGCTCCGGTTTAGTACGATTTATACGGCTGACATTTTTACTAGAAGCGTAACTCACCAGGATAAGTCATTCCTGATAGTTTCAGCTCAAATGTAGTATCCTAAGCGGAGAATTATTTCTGAGGGTCCCATTAAATCAGCATCCAAGTAGGATTAATGTTGATAGATTTTTATCAGTCACGACTACAATTCTCTTGACTTGGTAATTTGTCGAGTAACAATAAAAATTTGATAGAGACAATACCAATTACAGAAGCAAATGCAAAAGGATTCAACTTTATAAAATAAAACTGGTTAAAACATTGAATTTTTATAGCCAGAGTTGTAATAGAGTTTTCAAAAAAACCTAAATTTGGAGTTAAATTGGAATTCGGAACATATAGACGAAATTGACTTTGAGGAAAAGGAGCGAATTTAGAATGACACTCACGAAGGAAGGTCCCCAAGTATGAAGCTCCATTTCGAATCTAGTATTTGTCATTTTGTGGAGCTCAGTGAATACAATGTATGATATAAAGAATTCGTTCCCATACTAGACTTTTAAGGGACTACGAGGTACTATAAAGAGTGTTCCAAAATAACTGGAGATGAATTGTTAATGATATTTTTCACACTTTATCTTAAAGTAGATGGTTGAAATTTTTATCACATATATATCTCATTAAAATCTTTTATTTCAAAAAGTTTCAGTTCTCTAGCTATAATTAATGATGAAATAGATCGACAAGATTGAAATGCATAAGTTTTCGTACTTGATTTTTGCATTATTTTCATTGTATAGTGGGGAAATCGAGTACGAAAACTTATGCATTTCAATCTTGTCGATATATTTCATCACTAATTATAGCTAGAGAACTGAAACTTTTAGAAATTAAATATTTTAATTCGATATATATGTGATAAAAATTTCAACCATCTACTTTAAGATAAAGTATGAACAATATCATTAACAATTCATCTCCAGTTATTTTGGAACACTCTTTATGGTACCTCGTAGTCCCTTAAAAGTCTAGTATGGGAACGAATTCTTTATTTCATATGTTGTATTCACTAAGCTCTACAAAATGACAAACACCAGATTCGAAACAAAGCTTCACACTTGGGGACCTTTCCCTCTCAGTCGCATTTTTCCATTTCTAACTGATTTTCTCTCTTTCTTTGAAGAATATTACTTATATCGATACCAAGCCAACTGGCCAACTCAATACTAAACTATTTGAGTAAGCTTTTATTATATTTTATATCAAATAACTCCATCTAATTCAATTCTTCTATAGAAATATTGCAAAAATCGATAAAGGCATTGGTTATGAACTCTTAACCTTGGTGGCAATGATATTCATCGTCATTGGTGCTTTAATAGCATCTTTCATTATCAACTGGAAATTAACTTTGATCATGCTATGTTTAATGTCTTTAGTCATTGGTAGTTCATTTATGTTTTCTAAGGTATGAAGTGTTGTTCAATCAATTAAATATGTATAAATTATTACAGCTCATCGCTAAAGAAGCAAGAAATGAGTTAAAAACATACTGGAAAGCAGGACAAATCGCTCAAGAAGTGTTTAGTTCACTGCGAACTGTTCTTTCTCTCAATGGTAGCAAATTTGAGCGAAAACGGTAAATAAAGATTAAAAAAAAAGTTTACTTATTCGAGATCATAAAACATCTTATTATTTCCATTGCATTTAGATATGAAAGAGAATTGTACACAACTCATTGGAGTGGTATACGCCAAGGTGCAATTTTTGGAGTTTTTACTGGGTGGCTATCTCTGATATCCTACCTAGTATATACAGTTGGTTTTATCTTTGGTTCTATTCTTATGGGAAATAATCCTCATCATACTTTGACTATTAGTGATATTCTTGTTGTAAGTAATTCATATAATTAGTCAATAAAGATATGAATATACGACTACTATATTAATGCAGATCGTCTCTATCTTTGCACGATGTATGGGTTACTTCAATTTTGTTGGTCCTTTCTTTCAATCACTTTCAGAAGCTCAAGGTGCAGCATCAGCAGTATTTCAACTTATTGATGAGGTAACTTCGAGTTAATTGTGGTCTCATATTGATAGCGATTTTTTTGTTTATTTACATAATATAGAGTAATGATACAAGTATCAATGAAACAGATGTATGGAAAGAGAATATAGAATCGATTCATAATATCAATGGGGATGTTGAATTTGACAATGTTAATTTTATTTATCCATCTCGAAAAGAAGCACCAGTTTTGCATAACCTTTCTCTCATTGCTCGTGCTGGTCAGACAACTGCTCTTGTAGGTTCAAGTGGTTCTGGTAAGTCTTTTCCAAAACAAAAATAATCAAATGATCTTATATCTGTTCGTAATTTATTCATAGGAAAAAGTACATGTATATCAATGCTTCTTCGTTATTATGAACCTTCATCAGGTCGAATTACAATTGAAGGTCGGCCAATAACAGACTATAATGTTCAACAACTTCGACAAAACATTGGAATTGTTAGTCAAGAACCCGTAAGCTTTTTTTCATTTTTTCATTTTTCTTCTCTTTTTTTGCTCCTGCATTATTGTAATAGATTCTGTTTGGTACAAGTATTTATGAAAATATTCGTTTTGGTAAAGTAAATGCAACACGAACAGAAATTGAACAAGCAGCACAAGAAGCAAATGCACATCATTTCATCATGCAATTACCAGATGTTTGCGTCAAATATTCATCTTTATCTGTATATAAATATACATATATGATTATTTCTTGTTTAGAAATATGAAACACTGGTTGGTGAACGTGGTATACAGTTGAGTGGTGGTGAAAAGCAACGTATTGCATTAGCTCGTGCTCTTGTCAAAAATCCTACACTCCTTTTACTGGATGAAGCGACAAGTGCACTTGATAATGTTAGTGAAAAGCTTGTTCAAGAAGCACTCGATAGAGCATGCAAAGGTAAAAATTATTTTTTCCTTCTTATCATAATGATATATCGTTTTGCAAAGGTCGTACAACTATTGTGGTTGCTCATCGTTTAACTACAATTCAAAATGCTCATCAAATATATGTATTAGATAATGGAAGTGTAATTGAACAAGGTACACATGAAACATTGATGGCAAAAGAAGGAGGCAAATATCAAACAATGGTCAAAAGTCAACGTATGGAAAAAATTGATGATGATAAAGATGGCATATTGAGTATACAAAAAGCAACAGAAGAGGAAGAAAAGTCAATATGTATGTTAAGATTCTTATAGTAATTATCTTTATTCGTGTTCTTCGTTTTTTTTTGTTTTACAGTTGAACGCTCTCGTTCATTAAGCGACAGTCAAATGGTCGATCTGAACAAAGTACAAATACTACTACTATTATTTATAAAAACCACTATTGCTAATCTCTTTTTTTAAGCAAACTTCAAAGTCGTTTATGCATAGATTCGTCGTTTTAAGACTATTGTCAATGAGTAGTCCTGAATGGATCACAATTTTGATTGCTTCTATAGCATGTATACTGAATGGAGGAGCTCAACCATTGTTTGCATTTTTACTTGCCCGAATAATCAATGTAAGTAATCCATTCAAATAAATATCATGCAAAAAGATTAATGATATACATTATTTTATGTCGATTTGTTTATTGTTTAGCAATTCAAATATTGTTCAAATTCTGAACGACGTCATCATGTGTTGATTAGCAGTTTAATGTTTTTATTTTTGGGTATTATTTTATTTATTCTTCGTTTCTTTCAAGTAAAACTACTGCCTATGAATTTGATCAATAATTTATTTAGTGTATTCTATAGTATACAGCGTTTTCCATAGCAGGATCAAAATTGACGCAACGTATTCGTTCGAAAGCCTTTGCATGTCTACTTCGTCAAGAAGTTGCTTATTTTGATCGACCTGAAAATAGTTCTGGTGCGATCTGTGTTCGACTTTCTTCTGATGCATCAGCAATTAAAGATATCACCGGTTCACGATTTGGAGCCATCTGTGAATCTATCGCACTATCATTTTTTGGAATTCTCTTTGGATGTCTCTTGAGTTGGCAATTAACATTGATCGTTTTTTGTGCTGTTTTTATTCAATGTACAGTCACCTATGTGGATATGTCCTTACGTATACGGCTAAATAAACAATCTCGTCAAATAAGTGGACAAGCAAGTACGGTAAGTTCAGGTTTTATCCTAATAATTGCTTTTTTTTGTTGTAGGAAAAACTATTTTATTATGATTTATTTGATAAATCAAATACATTCTTTTCATTCTGTTTCTTTTGTTTCTGTAGCTTGCCGTTGAAGTTATCCACAATTTGCGTACAATAAAACAGTTGCCAATAGAAAAGGAAGTGTTAAGACAATATTCTCTACTTATTCATGACCTATTTATGTTAGTCAATCGAATTTTATATTATATATATATAAATCTTTAATCAATCTTATTTTCTCATAGATCTTCTTGGAAACGTGCGGTGCCACATTCAGTGTCATATGGTATATTCTGGTCACTAGATACATGCACTATGGCATTTGTGTATTGGCGTGCTCTCATACTTGTCGAAAACAACGAGCTCACTTCTGATCATATTATAATGTAATTGAAACCAAACTTTTATAATTTAGAGATAATGTTTCGTTATCTTTTCAATTTATTAGGGTGTTTTCTTTTGCTATTTTTTCGCTACACGCACTAAGACTCATCGGAATGATGTAATACTCTCAATCTCTCATTTCGTTTTTTTCATTTTGCTGTCTCCATTATAGGTCTAGGCGTCTCGCAGAATCAGTCTCATCTGCTGAAGCATTTTTTGATTTATTTGATCGAAAACCAGCTATTGATAATGCATCTACTGAAGGACAAGAATTGGTAAGAGAACATAGAAAATAATCATTTTCTTTGGATTATAACAGGTGTTGCAGACAGAATGGCCCTCTCAGTATATTACTGACATCTCCATCAATTCTTATTCGTTCAGGCTTAATTTTTTTAAAGATTCGTCTTGTTAGTCTCTACAAGAATCTATAATTCGTATTTCATTCAAGGGTATATTGTCTTTGTTATAAGATGAAAAATAAAGATCTTCAAAAACTGGTTCTTTGTAAATACGAAGATGATGATGATTCTACCAAGATCTTTCGTGACTTTATTGGTTTCTTGAGGTTACGTATTATAAAAAGATGGTGCAAGATGATCCGTAACACTGGTTCTATCCAGCTATCAACATCGCCGACGGCTTCACGCCTTGCTCGGACCAGTAAAGTGATCCAAAAAGTCAAACACAAACTCAACCAAAACAAGGTGATATCCGTTCGAAATTTGTCTAAAGAATACGGCATATCCAAATCAAATGTACATCGTATATTGAAAGAAGATTCGGAACTCTATGCCTATAAGACAACAATTGAACCAAAACTCACCGATGAACACAAGTACAAACGAAAAAAATTCGCAAACTGGATCTTTAATAATTTTCGAAACGAAGACACAATGCGAATTTTATTTTCACACAAAAAAATGTTCGATGTCGATGGCATATACAATTTCCAAAACTAACGTATTTGGACGATCGGTAATATTGAAGCAAACGAAAACGGTGGAACCAAAATGAAACAAAATTTTCCGAAAAAGGTTATGGTCTGGCTGGGTATTTGCTTCAAAGGAGTGACACTCTTGGTCGTTTTCGACCAAGGAACAGTAGATCATGCTGAATATATCCAGCATGTTCTACCAATAGCACTAGAATATGGAAATAAGAACATTGGAGATACTGGACATTTCAATAGGACGGTACAAAATCTCACGTCCATCATCTAACACAAAAGTGATGTCAGGACAAATTTCCATCGTTCATAGATAAAAATCATTGACCACTGAGTAGTCCAGATTTAAATCCATTAGACTATTCTATTTGGGACGAATTTGTACGATCCATCAACTGGACGATAGTAGCATCAAAAGATACACTCGTCGAAGAACTAAAACGTACAGTCAAAAAAATTCGACAATATGTTGTTTTACAAAGTTGATCATCTTGGACTGTTCGTTTAAAGCGTGTTTTAGTCAATGATGAACGTCACTTAAATAAATAAAAAATACACTATCTTGTAGAGCATCTCAAGACGAATCTTTATAAAAAAAAACAAAGCCCAAACAAATGAGAATTGATAGTGATATCAGTAAAATACCGAGAGGACCATTCTTTCTGGAACACCCGTTCCATATTCCATGAACATAATATGATTCATGTAGGCGGATTTTCGTGGAGAGATAAAATTTGATCAAGTCAAATTTATCTATCCAACTCGATCAACATCTATTGTTCTTAACAAATTTCAATGGAATATCAAGCCAGGTAAGTGAAATGAATTTTGATTTAATCAGATCATTAAAAATTTTAATTCTTTGATAAGGTCAACGTGTGGCTCTTGTTGGTATGTTTGAATTAGATACTTTTTTAAAAATATTAATTATATAATATGATGTATAAAGGTACATCCGGATGCGGAAAATCAACAATTATTCAATTGCTGGAACGATTCTATGATGTTACAAGTGGTCGAATAGTTAGTATTTCTTCAATATACACTGTAAAAAAAGCCCGCAGAAGAATGAATCATTATACTTTAAAAAAATTTCCCATAAACTCTTGAAGGGTCTGTACCGATGTCATATACTCTTCCAAGGTTTATGAGCCGAAAGGCGTATAACAGTGAGGATATATGAAAATGAGAAGAGTATATGACATCTATTTAAGGATATTTTATTCAACGTTTTCATCGAAAGTATTTATTATTCTACAATTTCAACAATAGGGCAGATTAGTCTACGAGTTTAGCTAAAGGGTTCACTATTTTACATAAAAGAATAGATTGTTCTAAGATTTGAGAAAAAAGGTTTATTATTCTTCCCATAAGGCATATTATCCTACGTTTTCATCTGAAGCGTTTATTATTCTAAGCGTAGAGGTAGAGCACTCTACGTTTTCTTCAGGAGAGTTTCTTATTTGTAGGTACAATGGTAGATTACTTTAGCTTATTTTTACGATATAATCATTCGGATAGTTGCCTCGTATCTTATGCGAAGAATAGAACAAGACGATTTAATTTAATTTTCTTTTCTTTGTTTAGTTATCGCGAGTGTTCTCCAGTATCTCATCATAGACATAGGATAAAATGATTTAGTTTAATTATTTTTCCTTCTACATTTCGATATCTCCGCAGCTTTTAATAGAATTATGCAAGCAATCGGAGAAGTTACTTTAGTTCGCTTTTCTTTTTCTTCATATAGTTATCTTGACAGTTGTCGCGTATTTTATGCTACAACATCAATAAGTTAATTTAGTTTTCTTTTCCTCTAATACTTATGCCGACAGTTTTCTTGCATCTTACAAGAGAAATTGAGAAAGTTAGTTTAGTTTACTTTTATCTTTCTTCATTGAGGTTTCCTGATTGTAGATGTGTACTATGTGAGAGAAACAGAATCAGAAAATTAACTTAACTTTTCTTGTCTTCATTTAGTTATTTCTATAACTGTCCAACATCTTATTGAGAAAAATCGAATAAGTTAGTGTAGTTTAACTTTCCTTTCGTTAGTCATAGTTGTTCACAACCTTATAAAAGAAATTAAATAACACAGTTCAGTTTGCTTCTTCATTCTGCGCATTTCATTCTATTCATAGTTTATGAGAATATAATGAACAAAATGGATTAAGTTTATTTACGTTTATTTTCTTTTCGTCATTGACTTTCTTAATAGTTAATTAGTTTTTTATGGACGAGAATATTTCAATAGAATTCACTTTATTTTTGTTGTCCTTGGTTTAGTTATCGTGATAGTTTTTCATGATCTTTGCAGGAGAATCGATTACCTTATTTTACTCTAATTTCCTTCGTCTTAATCAATTTCTGCTGATAGTTGTGGAGCGTTTTATGACTAAAACGAAAGAAGATAATTTACTTTTTTCTTTTCTTCTCGTCATTCAGGTGTTTTTATATTTTTTGCAACACGTTGTAAGACGAGTAATATGAAACCGTTCACTTTCGTTTTGTTTATGTATTCAGTCTTATATATTACTACACTCGAGTAATGATTGAGTGCTATGGGATTTTCAACCGTTTTGGTAATTTAAGAATCGTTTCGATAACTCTCGCGTAAACGCTATGCAATTCATAAAATAAAAGTTTCCGTTTACCGTCTCAGAAGCTCTCTTTAGGTTAATGATCGCCTTGAATACTTCTTTATATGGTTCCATATACCTTTGCATAAACTCATGGTACTAATCATAATCTTCATGAAGCTTCTCAAATACTCTTTTGATAATTGGTTTTAAGGTTATGTGAAAGTGATTAAGAAGTTCATGAGCCATTGCGAAGGGTTTATAAAAGGGTCTACGAAGATTTTATAAACTGTAAACAAGTGTTGTTTTATACGTTGCACTTTCATAAACCCTTTAGAGATTTATTATTCTACGGATTTTGTTTTACAGTGTATAGTTTAAGTACTCATATAAAATTTGTTCACTCCATCTAGCTTCTTGATGGTATCAATATTCGACGATTAAACCTTCAGTGGGTTCGTTCTCATATTGGCCTTGTTAGTCAAGAACCAATTTTATTCGATTTAACAATTGCTGAAAATATTGCATATGGATTAGAAAATGTTCCAATGGAAGACATTATCAATGCAGCACGTAGAGCTAATATTCATCAATTTATTGACCAATTGCCTCAGGTTAAACAATATAAAATTCTATAATATATCTATTACTATTTTATGATATATCTTTTTAGGGTTATGAAACAAAAGTAGGGTTGAAGGGAAGTTTTTTGTCAGGTGGTGAGAAACAACGTATTGCTATTGCTCGAATTATTCTTCGTCGACCTAAAATATTACTGTTAGATGAAGCTACAAGTGCCATGGATTCATATAATGAACAAGTAAATTTATTTTTTCTTTCTATTTATCAAAATAAAGTTTCGTCTTCATTTTCCAATTATAGCTTGTACAAGAAGCTCTAGAACAAGCTCAGACAGAAGATCCTAGTCGGACATCACTTATTATTGCTCATCGTCTTTCAACTATTCGTTCATGTGATTCAATTTGTGTACTTGATAGAGGACATATAGTGGAAACTGGTACTCATACAGAATTGACACAACGACGCGGAGCTTATTATAAAATGCTTCTTCAAAACAATTTACAATGATCATCATTGAACTATTTTGAAAGCGAAAATAAACTTTATTGAACATTAAGAGAAACTAAGGGATAGCTATCATGGGATCTAGGAGGAGCTGAGTTTTCCTGGAAAACTCTTGAGCTCTGCCAGGAATTTAATCTTCGTTTATTATTTTATGCTTTTTCCGCAAAAGATTTTCGAAATATATGCTATAAATTGACTTCACGAAGTATTTTATTTTAAGTGATTAATTAGTAAATTTTTGGTGTTTTTTTTAATATCCAAATATTCATTGAGACGCCACTGTCACTGTTCGATATTATTCGTCAACGAAGATACAGATTTAGTATCTCAGTTCGACTGGCTATCTGTGACAGGCCAATAACAGAAGATATGAACCGCCGAAAAAAATACAAATCTTATGAAATATAGTGTATTAATTTAAACAAACCATTATTTAGAAATAGTTGGGAACAATATGGATACAAAGAATCTAATAAACACAATCCTACTCTTGACAGTTTTGTCGTGTCTAGTAAGAAATCTCGCGAAGAGAATAGTAAAACAAACATGATATTGAATCAGCTATGTTCATCATGTTCCTTGTTACGTGCTTTTTCTATTATATCGAAAGACTTGAACTCTTCACTTCTATCTGCCTATGATTCAGTTGATACATTTGCAGTTCATTTGACAAATTTATTATCAAGTAGAGAAAACTGTCCATTACAATCATGCCTTGTTGGAGTGAATCGAACAAGTCAAGATCTACCTTCGTAGCCTGGTTTAGCTATTTATGCAAAAGATAGACATAATAGAGCATTTCAGGTACCTTGGTTCACAAATCAGTCCTGGTTAGAATACTCAGTAGAAAAAGATTCAGCATTTTGTTACTATTGTCGTCATTTTTCACATTTCATCGCATCAAATCGTATTCTAAAAGATGTGTTCATTAGACACGGTTTTCTTAATTAGAAGCGTTCTCCGGCACATGATAGAGGCTTTAACCAACACACTAACACTTAAGCACATAAAATGGCAAGTGCAAATTTTTTTAAAGTATCAATCACGTCAACAATCTTAGACAGCTGTACTTAACGTTCTTGATGAGTCCAGAACTGAACTAATTCATCAAAATACTAATAAGCTGATAAAAATTAGTTCGGCAATTTTGTTATGTGCAAAGCAATGTATATCTCATCGTGGTCATGATGAAAGTCTTGAATAACTAATTTTGGCTACCACTCTATTCATGTCCATGTATAATTAAAAAACTCTGTTTTCTACTTTCGGTTCAATTAATTGTGGTAATCTGATCGAGATATTAAATTGATCATCAACAATCGCTTTATTAGCAAAAGCTATTCTAGAGTAGAGCGCAGACAATGCCATATATTTATCATATCATATTCAAAATGAGTTAAAGAACATTATAGGAAACCAAATATGCGATAGAATTTTTAAAAAAGTAAGCAAAAAAGATTTTCTAATCCTAGTTTTGCTCAATTAAAACTGTGTTATATTATTTTAGTTAGCTGGAAATGTGTATGTTTTACTAGCTGATGAAGTAGTAAATGCTAGTCATAATGAACAGTTGTCTATTTGTCTTCGGTTTATTAATGATGAACATGAATGTGAAGAGTATTTCTTAGGATTTGTTCGTTTTTATGATTTTGATGCTGTTTCATTAGCAAAAGAAATAAGTAACTATTTGGTAAAGCACAATATTCCTATGTCAACATGTATAGCACAATGTTATGACTGGTAAATAAACATAGTTGGGTACTCAAGTTCTGTCATCTATAGAGTTTTTTCTTTAGTACTGCCATGATGTTCGGTCAATATAATGGAGTTCATATGAAATTACAACAATATTTTATGCCAAAAGCTATCTATATTCACTGTATGACACACAGATTGAATATAGTTATGTCACGTATCTTTGGTAGTTCTATATATTGATGGGTTTTTTCAATCATAGAAAAATTCATGATTATTTTGCACCTTCTGGTGTGAGTAACCGATATTTTTGTAATGCAAAGACACTCCTTAAATTAGGTAAAAAGAACAAATATTTTAATCTGCTAGTGTAACTCGATCGATGCTTTTTCAATTAGCTACAACATCCAAATTGAAAAAATGAGAAATTACTCATTGGGATGCTAGATTCAAATCTATTGATGCGATTAAAAATTATTTCTTAGCAATTATTAAAGTACTTGAAGATTTAGTGAAGAATGATAGAAATCGTGCAGTAGATGGAAGAGGTTTGTGTCTAGTTATGAAGAAATCAAAGTTTACAATGACAATGTTTATTTTACACCGTTTATTATGACCGATAAAGGTTCTATCTGATCAGTTGAAAATAAATTTTTTTTTTGTTCATATGAAATCTTCTTTTTTTAATGTTCTCTTAAAGGTATTTGTGTTAATCTTGGCTCAGTAAAGAACTTTGTATCAACACTTTGTAAACAATTAACTGATATGAAAAATGAGTAATCATTAAAAGGAGTTATATGATGAAGCAATATTATTTGGAGAGACAATTAGTGTGAATATGAATGAATCTAATCGAATCAGACGTCAAAAAACAAGTCCATCAAGATTTAAAGGCTGTTTAATTACAATATCATTGGGTCATCGAGATAATTATACCAATGAAGAGAGATTTCAAATAAGCATGTGTCTTTCAATAATTGATTGTAATCTTACAGAATCACATGATCGACTATCTTGCGGAAAGTTAGTAATAACAGAAACTATCTCATCCCGATCAGCATCTAGTCAAAATTTGTTGGACCTTCTAATGTTACAATCCTTAATTGATCACTTATATTTAGATAATTCTATGATAAAAAATAAAATTACAGTTATACAACCTATGCTTAAAAATAAAACATTATTAACTATATGTAATTTATTTAATGAATTAATGCCAATGAAAGATACATTTCCTTCAATTGTTGAATTGATCAAAAGTGACATTACATTTCCACTATCGTCGTTTACATGCAAGAGAACATTCTCAAAAATGAAGTTAATCAAAACATACGCTCGAAATTCTATGGGAGACGAACGATTAAGTGATCTTAGCATTTTGACTGTTGAGAAAGAGTTCATAATTGACTTTGAGAAAGTGGTCGATGTTTTTGCAACTAAACATAAAAATAGTAGAATAATCTTGATGTGAACAAGAAATTTTTGATAAATAAAAATTTTAATTAGGAATTCATGACTTGTCGATTTATTTTTAAAACTTGAAGAATGTGTAAGTGAATAGAATTTCACACAGTGAATAGTAGCGCCGATCTTAAAAGATGTAAAACACAAAAAATCAAGACAATTGAAAATCATGTTTCTATCAAATTCAATTGCGTCCATTAGCGTCATCTCTGTATATTAGTAACTAAGCCAAAGAATGAGTAACCAATAAAATAAATGTAGAATCTTTTTTCTCTCTCTCAATTTACTTTTTGATTGTTATGAAAACGAAGCATCAATTTTGTTCGTTGACTTTTAACATGTCCTTCCTTTTGACTAGAAAATAAAAATCAATTTGATGTGTATCATTCAGGTTATGTTCAATCTTAACTTCTTAAAACATTTTATAAATCTGAAAAGTCTTTTCAAAATTAAGATATGATTATTTTTTTTTCCTGTCAAAAATATCATATTATCATTCTTCAAACATTTCTTCATGCAATTATTGAAGTTATTATCAAGAAAAATGAAATATTCGAATAATATTACAGTTTTTCACATTCTGACCTTTTAGATTGCTATTTTGTATTAGATTGGTTTATTAATTTGTTTTAATTGCACATTATGTAATTGTCAAAATATTTCAACTTGTTTTAAAATTGTGATATGTTGAATGATTGAAAGTCTATGAATGAATTATCAATTAAAACTTTTTTATAGACTTGCCAACATTTAATAAGTATTTATTGACACTTTATAATCGGAACTGACGACAAAACTTTGCTAAGTGATCTATCATTGTTGATATAAGTCGTATGTCATTACTTAGACTTTTCTCTGACTGGAGAAGCTTAAAATTCTTCGTGCTCCTGAATCTGTCTTTTTGAATTATGAGCATTTTAACAACATTTTCAACAATTTATTGTAGTTCTCCTAAAATTATCTTCAAAAATAAGTTTCGACTTTCGATTTCAAACTAAGTTCTCAACATGATTATTTCATTGTAAAAGTATGAGATTTTCTAATATCTCTACTTTTACAATGAATTAGTTCCATGGATATACTAAACTGCACAAGATTTCAATTCGAAAGTTGATTCTGAAAGGAATCGTAGGATGTTATTGACAAATTCATTAAGATAGTCATTACGGAAGAAGAAAGACTAGCAGACACGAATCATCTTCGAATTCCTCTATTATTTATAGAATTTAACTATTGAGATAAGACTCATCTCAAAAACAATTTATCATATTGTGGTACTTCTTCATAAGTTTGAAGAAATGATTTGTCCATTTCCTGAATGATTATTCTTCATATGAGTAATCTTTATTCTCATGGTAGAAATTTCTATCATAACATTCAAGTGTTCTTAGGTAATAAAATGAGTCATTTAGATTTATAAAAGTTACTAATATACAGAAATCAATCATAATAAAATTGAATGATTATCTTAAATCAAGTTTCCTGTCCGTTTGACAATATGTATAATAACAACAATTATCAACATAAGTGAAATTTTTAATTATTTCTCATACACATCCCATTGTTCTCTTTGCAATGTTATATCTATTTATAGTATAGACCTATTTTACGTTATCTTCTTTTAATTAAGAAAGAAAAACAAAAACTCATCTATTAATTAATTTTAACTATATTTTTTTGTCATGTTGAGGAGTACAATCGAGTAAGTGATATTTGAAAAAGTTTGACTAACTATCATTTTAATAACAAAGAAAAACAAAAAAAAGAAAAAGAAAATATTTGATTTGATTTCAGATAAAAAAATGACATCTCAAATATGTTGTTATATATTTGAAAATCATCATGGTCTTATATTTAATCCTGATTCTATTCGTATTCTTCGTGAAAAATATCGAATTGTTGGTTGTTTAACAGGAAATTTACCCGAATATCCTCGTCAAAATAATGAACTTGGTTTACCACTTGAATTATCACGTGAAGAATGTTGTGTATTAGCTGATCAACAGATTATTTCTATGTATGAAATAATTTTACCATTGAATAATTCTGAACAAGATCATCTTCAATATCTTACTGAAATTGATATTGAATTTCAAAAACAAAAAATACAAAATGGACATGAAAAAATTAATGAAATTTTACTTAATCGTCAATCGATATTACAAAAAAAAATTCAATCATTCAATGAAAATAATTTTGAAAATGATGAATTTATTTTATCTTTACTTGAAACAAATAATGCATGGCAAAATTGTTCAAAATCATTAGAAGAAAATGAACGAATTTTTTTATTAAATATAATTCAACAACGTCTTAAACAATTTACATTAGAATATATGTTTATAAAACTTCCTATTGAATCAAAACGAATAAATTTACAAATACGTTTAATTACTAGTGAAGAACTTAAACAAAATTTAAAATTAATTGAACAATTACGTTGTGATGTTTTTGCTGATTTATATTTAAATAAAAATCAAAAATATTGGATATCGAATGGACAAAAATTTGGTGGTGATTATCTTGTTTATTTCGATGATCCATCACGATGTCATTCAACATTTATTGTAACATGTGTTTTAAGAAATGAAATTGAACTAAATTCTACTATTATTCCATTAACACATCTTATTGCTCGATGTCGTGTTGCTGTTAATGTGAATAAAATATGTGTTTTAGCTAGTAGAAAATCTCCAATATCATCTGATATTGAATATTTAACGATTAATTGGAACGGATTTTAATTCAATAAAAAAAAAAAGTCTTTCTCGTTTTCTTATTAGAATCCAATACAAGTTATTTGAGATTTGTCATGAAAGATTGAAAAAACCATTGGATAAAGATTAAATAGAAATCTATTTTTTTTAAGCATTTCATTGACATTCTGATCTAATCTTTGCTACATCTGATTAATTTAATTTTGTTTTCAAATGATTTCAGTGCTCTACGACATCACCAAATATTACGAAATTTTGATTTTCTTACATTATAACACCTGTATCCTCTTCAACGATGAAAGTAAACTCTCTAAAATTTTTATCCTTAATAGAAACCATTTAGATCTACTACTAGTAAAGATTTCATTGAGATTTCTTCAGTCAGACCTGAATTGTTCAATTTTCTATAGGTTCTCTAAAGGTATATATATATATCAATTTAATCGAAAGAAAAACTAGACAAGGAAAAATGTCGAAAATGTTCCAGATATCATTAAATGATGCTGTTAAGAATGTGGATATAAGTCCTCAGTTCATCCACACTTCGCACCACACATATATTCATCTCGCTGATCGAGATTCTCAAAATAAACTTTTTGTCAACATTTTTTTTCTTTCAATCAAATCAATATTATTCTTCTTAAATATTAGATCACTTCTTAATAAACATAACAACATCGAACAAAAAAAACAACTTAAATTTTTGTTTGTTACGAAGTTTCATCCTTTTTTCAAAAATAAAACAAAAACAAATCAAAAATAACCACATATTCATCATTAGTGTCGATTTCTGCATCACATGATGTATTTTTTGCATTAAAATTGAAGGAAAAAATTTTTTCAACGTTTTTTTATACACTCAACAAATCAAATCAAAAAATGGAAAGG
This sequence comes from Rotaria sordida, assembly GCA_905250125.1. Classification (NCBI taxonomy): domain Eukaryota; kingdom Metazoa; phylum Rotifera; class Eurotatoria; order Philodinida; family Philodinidae; genus Rotaria; species Rotaria sordida. The sequence continues at coordinate 59,801 of CAJNOL010000592.1, read as the reverse complement.
AAGGAACGAATATGATGTGTATTTTAATAATTAAAACTTTCTAAAAGCGATTTATCTATAATGTAATGTGTCTATTTTACGAGAAACAACAGACAATGTCAAACGCTGCAAATTTTTCAGAAAGTAATCTCTCAAAAATCGAAAACGTTTTTCATGAAACTTGAAACTATCTATTACCTTAGGCAGTGTCTTATGCTATTTTGAATGTGATATTTGAAAAGAAAAATGATCCATCATAAAGAATTTAAATGAACATCGTAATATGTTTCTTGTTCATTACATTATAGAAATCGTTTTTAAGAAGTTTTAGTTATTCAAATGTAGTTCATTTTATTTCCTTTACATTTATATGAGTTCCGTTTTTCTTTAGGACAATTCTAAAAAAACGATAATTCAATTTAAACAATTTTGTGAATATAGACAACATAGAAAATTTAATAGTTTAAAAATCTTGCAATTTTTAGATACACATTCTATAAAACAAATGCGAAATTTAAATTAAAACTATGCTTAAAATGATTGCATTCGATAAATACGATTGATTTCTGACTGATGATGTTGTTTTTGTTGTGAAAATAAGCAATACAAGCAAGTAAAAACTCACTCTACACATATTTCGTGACGAAATTTTATAAAAAATAAAGATGGTTTGTGAACACATTATCTTGGTTCATAACCATCTAACAATTTGCATAAAGGCCTTATGTTGAAAGAATACTTTCATATTCTATCGATTAATATCCAAGTGAAAAATTTTTTTAACGATCTATTCCACTATCATCTTTAACATAAATTTTTGAGTTACAATTCAGTTTCAAAAAACGCCAAACCTCTGTATGAAAGCTTTCACGTATTTGAAACATTCAAGATTTCTCAGAAATAGAAACACTTCCATTTCACATACTATCGATTGTGTTTTTTTTTGTCAATGATAGATTCAGTTTTCTTGACTCTCAAGTTCGAACCTTTTCCATGTTTGAGTGATCTATGGTTGGTCATGACGTCTAGTGAACAGAAATTATTGTTGTGATATTAAAATGTATAAAAAACGCGGAAAAAAATTATTTTTTTGATATTGACAATGGCGGATCCAGAGAATTTTGAAAGGGATGGGAGATGAGAACAAATTATTGACTATTTTCGTAATGATTTTTCTAATATTGTCTATTATCAGTTGTTTAAATCTATAGAAATAAAAACAACTAAGAAATAAATCATACCAGAAATTCTAGTTTTCTATTTATTCATTTTTGATAAATTGTCGATAATTTGTTCGATATCAATATGACTTATCGAACGTACATACATCACAGCTAATCCATTCAGAGAATTTTCATCTATGGTACCTTATTAATTATCGATAGAACGAGCGAAAATGAATCGTTAACATGATCATTGGCTATTTCCTACGTAGAGCATATGTATATATATAAATTGTTGTCCTACTCTGAAATCGTTCATTCCAGAATGCAACCATTTTAAACTTAAAAATAGTGAGAAATCTACACTACTTGTCTTTGTAAATCTCATAGAAATACAGTAATACTTAGAACATAGAATACATAAATTTCAAAGAGAGAGGGAGTCGCTGCTCTCGCGTCCTTCATGAATCCACCATTGGATACTAAAGAAATATTTTGATGTTGATTTTCGATTGATCATGTTGAGATACTATTAATGTTTGTGTTTCTTCGAAAAATCATCTATGAAAAAATTCTATCGACGAAAAGGAGAACATTATTTTATTTAATTAAAAATTTACAAATAATAAACTAAAGATTAAACTTTTTTTTCTTTTCTAAACAAAATTAAGCGTAGATTATTTGATTTGTTTATTGATCAATCCATAAAATTCTTCTCTTCATAATTTTTTGTTTATCATTATCATCAACCTTTCTATGTATGTTAACAAGCTCGTATATATACAAGGAATTAGCTATTGCTTATGTACGTTATTCAAATTGTTTCTCTTGCTCTCCTGTTGATATATATATATATATGTACATGTACTTCATCATTACTGACCAAAGAATATACACGCCCATGTTTTAATGTTTATTTATAAGTTGAAAAGATTAATAGATAGTTATTTTTTTTTCTTGATAAAAATGTTGATATTCTAATTTGTAAATCTCTAGAGGAGTAAAGCAAAAACAAAAAAAAATAATATATGCGGCATATTCATTTATGATAGAGCTTCTTTCACTTCACTCGTGCCCAAAGTTACCCGATGTCTATATTTTCTTTTCAATTTACTTCTATTCGAAATGTTGTCGTTGCGTGAAAGACACTCAAATCATATATATATATATATATACATATGTATATACACCTTTTTTCGATGTTGTTGATAATAAAAATAACACAAGCATACTCGATTGATTATTTGGTTTTGCTTTTTCTTTACATCGTTTGCATTTGAATTGGATTTCAATTTTGTTCTCTTTCTCTCATTTTTATTTATCTTGATCGAACATACATATATATATATACAGAAGAAAGAACAAGAAAAAAAAAAGATTTGATGATTAACGTTTCTATTTGTTCATGAAAATTAATCATCAAAAAGATTACTTCTTATGCAATTGATAAACCTTCTGTTCAAGAAAAAAAAAAGAAAACTTTGCTCTTTGAAATTAATTAATCGAGTGGTTAATACTCAATATTTTTTTTTTCTTCTTTTGAATATGAAGTGTGACAAAAGTCAAATTGCTTGTATGATTATGTTCTTGAGTGTGTCGAGCGGATCTAACGTTTTCTATATTCAAACAGCAGGAGATTGACTTATTCCTCTCGTTGTCACACATATAACCATCATGTTGTTCATTAGTTATTGTTATGTTGCCGACTAGTGCCTATCGCTGTAGGACACATTGATGATGATGATTACATTCAACATGTTTGATCTTAGTTTGCTTATGGCAACAATATACCTGAGTTTTTCTTCTCAATTTACAAGAAAAGAAAAAGAAATAAGAATGATTTATCTGATTAGAAGACCTTGATCTGTGATTTCGTCTGTCATCATGTAATCGATCAAATAATGTCAATATACATTTTTTTTGTCTCGCGCATCGTTACACACACCACTTATTAGAATGAACAGCGTGAAATGTCTATATATTGATCACAATCAACTAATGATGGTGGTCCACGAATTTTTTATTCTACATATACAAAAAGAAAAAGACCTCAATTATTAACACAGTAACTTATAAAATACAAACAATCGAATTTTCTACCGTTAAATTTAATTATTTATCTTATACACTATTCAATCCGCCCATATATATATATATACATGTATGTATGTTTTTCTAAATCCATTCATACTATTTGAATAATACGCCATGTGTGCGTGTGCATGCGCTGCTATTTGAACTAATGTAATCGGATATGATCTCAAAAAAAAAAAAACGAGGGATTTATAAATTTCGAAATTTTTAATATGTTGTATGACATTGTAGATAGTATAATTATTATAACATGAAACAAGCTGACGACAATCAAAGATCAATTTTCGAATGATAATGATGCTGCAAACAGTATTGATTTTCCTATTGTATTCATAGGAAAACATAACGAGGACAAATTGAGAAAGAGAAAGACTAATGTCAAATGTATGTTTATATGATGTATGTAACAGATGTTAATGATGATGAAAAAAGAGAAGCTTATATGTTCTCAACGTTATTGTTTCGTTATAGTACAAACAATACAAACTTAGATCTTATATTTGCAGCAGCTTGATAAAGTTTTATTATTACTTTTTCTCATACAAAAAAAAAAAGAAAGAAAGAAAAAAAAAGAAAAGAAAAAAAAAATTTAAAAATCAAAAGTTTCTTTTACAACACTGACCTCGTTTGATTTGGTGAAATCGAACTAGCTAAAAGTGTCTGATGATGATGTCGTATTGCTTCACTTGCTGCAATAGCTTGAAAAAATTGTTGTTGACGTAAGGCAGCGGCTGCTGATGCATAAAATGCAGCAGAATATGGATGTGATGGAGTTAAATTTGAACGTTTTAATGCTGCTAAACGATTATTTCGTGATGTAGATGTTCGACGTCGAAGTTTACCAGTTGTTGCACCAATAAAAACATCATCAGCTGATGGATCAAGCATCCAATAATTTCCTTTACCTTGAAAAAAATAACAAATTAATAACAAATTTTTTTTGTTTTTTTGTTTTTCTTATTTATTCATACCGGGATCATCATAATGTCGTGGAACTTTAACAAAACATTTATTTAATGATAAATTATGTCGAATAGAATTTTGCCAACCTTGTTTATTTTCACGATAATATGGAAAAGTTTTCATTATATATTCATAAATACCATTTAATGTTAAACGTTCATGTGTTGATGATCGTATAGCCATCATAATTAAAGCATTATATGAATAAGCAGGTTTAATACCATATTTATTTTTTGGTACTGATGTTGTTGTTGTTGTTGTTGATAAATTTTGACTATTTGTACCATCTGAACCAGAATCACTTGAAATTGATGATGAAGATTTTTTTGTTGATTTTGATTCTTCATCTTCTTCTGAGCTTTCAATATCAATTTGATCATTTTCTTCATCAATAATTGTTCGTTTTTTTGTTGATAAATCATTTTCATTTTCATCTCGTGTTCGTTTTAATGAATTTATTGAAGTAAAATATTCATTAGTTTTATTTACCGTATTATTATCATGATCATTATCTTTTCCAAGAACACTTCGAATTGAAAATGAACTATGAAAAACATGTTCTTGCATGGCGATCTTTTTCTTTTTTTTATTATTTGTCTAAAGAAAAAAAAACTTGAAATAATTACAATAATGATTTTCTCGATGACAATGTGTCACAAGTAACAGCCTGTTTGATCAACAAAAGTGATGCACATCTCTCGAAACAATTTTTTTTTTTCTTCTTTCTATTTGCATACAGAATGAGGTGTTCGTGTTCATTATTTTTCTTCTTCTTCTCTTAGACCAATGTTGATGCAGTTTGCTTATAAATGGTTGGTCAAATCGTTTGAGAGAGAGAGAGAGAGTCAGAAAGAAGAAGTTTTTTTCTTCCTCTTCGCTTTTCTACGGTAGCCAATGTTTGTAAAACAGAACTGCTTTATTTTCACCAATAGAAAGTAAATATTACTAAGAAAAAGAAAAAAAAAATTAGGGCTTCAATATCTATAACGAGGAAGACAAACAGCGTAAAATATAGTTCGAAAAAAAAAAAAAAAACTTTTTTCAAAATTATAATTCAATCTAAGAATGAACTCTATAGCACGTAATAAAGAATAAAAAAAACATGAAGACTATACTTTCACTTATCATAATTGTTTACATTGGAAAAAAAAAACAATTCAGAGTAAATGACGTTAATCATTCTGATAGTTTATTATTATAAGATGGCAAATGATGAAGTAGTTTCGTTTGACTACGTGCAAGAATATTATTGACTCATAAATATGTGTTATGATATTTGTATAAGAATAGATATATTGTGTTATACCATGTAAAAAAAAAAATAAAGAGGTCTATATACATTTATATTGTGATTAGTTAAAAATATAATTTGCTTAGATTTTCTTTTCTTTTTTGTTTTTTCAATGAACAATAGTAAACGTGAGTGTGTGTTCATTTTGTGTCGATACATAAAGACTTTAGTACATCTCTTTTGATCTGACCTCAAATAATGGATGATGTATGTTGAATACTTCACAAATACATATATACAAAAGAAAGATATTCATTTGCGCTTCATCAAATTTCAATGGTCAATGACATTTTCACTTCATAAATTGTCGCGAACATGAGATTAAGAATATAATAATGATAATTGAATAGAAAGAGAATAGAATATATATACACCGCATTTTGTCTTCTTTTTTTTTTGTTGTTTAGTAAGTAGATGTTCAGATTAGAACTAGTCAATATAATGACAAAGACAAGTTCAATTATCTCTTTTTTTTTTTGTCGCTTCAATATAACAAAAAAAAGAAGAAAAAGTACAATACACAAAGTGTAATTATTCATTTCGTATGAAAATTTTTCTTTTGATTGATCCTCCTTCTCTTTTTTTTTTTTTTGTTCTTTTATATATAAAATGTATGATAGGCGTCAGATTTTATCATTATGTCTCAAAAGATTTTAGCATCATATCTATTTCACTGCAGTCGAAAATAGTTTATTGGCCTTTCTTTTCTTTTCTGTTTGGAGATAATAGATTTATTGTGAAAGAAATTTAAGTTTGATGTCAGCTGACGAGCATGAAGAAAAAAAAAAAAGAAAAGTTATAATAAAGATAATTAACAATAATATGTATACCTTTGAGAGAGAGATAATTCAGGGAAAACTGAAAGGAGTGTCTATACAATTTTTTTAAAGAGCAGAAGAGGTGTGGAATTTTTTTTCTGATTATGAAATTGACTTTTACTTAGAAGAAAAAGAAATTTTTCTTTAACTTCGGGGAAGAGTACACCTCCCTCATCGTTATATCCTTGCACTCTTGTATCACTTAATATCATAAATGTACTAATAGATGAGTATTTCAAGATACGAGTGTTATAATCACTTATCCATAGAAGCTAATTTCGGCGATAGGGAGACAGTAATTATGATGAATAAATGTCTTTGATGTTCATTCTGAATGATCTAGTATTTTCTAAATTTGTTTGTTACTTGTTATTATTCATTTATCGTTGCAGGTAGATAAATAAAAAAAGATTCGATGTACTTGAATTGCTATGTCTTTGGAAGCGAGTTGTGACATAAATATATTTATCTTTGATTGTTGTTCAGTAGTTGATCTCAAACGAATCAATTAACATTCATATTCTTCTTTTGTAGTACACGATTTAAAAGGAGTGTTTAAGTACAGAGATAAAAATTTGGACTCTTCCTCTCGTAGACCTTGACAGATGTTATTGTTATACGATATGAATTACTTCCTTATTGCATTTCTGAAGGATTAAGTGAAAGAATGGTGAAGAAATATGTCCTAAAATACTTAGGGTTGATCAAAAATTCTAAGCTTGGTGTTTAAAGGACCTTGTCGAGTAAGGTAACTAATTCAGAAATGAAAAATCAAATATGCCATGTTGTAGAGCTTTCTGAGATGTGTCGAATGGTATATAGTAAATCCTGTTTTCATAAAACTTTGAAGAAATTCGAGTCGATCTATTGATAGGTAACTATTCACTCGCAACCAAGCATGATGGTTACTGAATATTTTGATCCTTGGTATTAGTCGAAAATATTTGTAAAATATTTTTTCCTCACATACGATTTAGTAGAGTTTTTGGCGGACTACAACTTCATATACGTAGCATCTTCGGTCATCTTGTGGGTATGGGTGGATATGTAGTCGTCTATCAGTGAATTGACTCTAGTTTCTTCAAAGTCTTATGAAAATAAGATTTACTATATAGCATTCGACACGTCTCAAAAAGTTCTACAACATTGGATATTTGGTTTTTCATTTCTAAATTGGTAACATTATCCAACAAGATCCTTTAAACATCGGGTTTAGAACTTTTGGTGAACCCTAAGTAGTTAGAATTAAGGGAATACCCTCCTTTCTAGAGTTTCTCGGTTATGACTCAACGAAAAATGATGAGACTTTCACGGCAGATAGATCTTAATCAGTAAAACAAAGGTTATTATAGACTTGAAACTTCCAGATGCTTCCTTCAAGGAGATATGGGAGTCACAAACGCCAAAAACAGCCAGAGGTTTGCTTCCAACAAGACTCTATACTTCATTTTTTTTTCGAGCTGCAATTTTTTTTATGATAACTAGGATGAAATTGAGATGCAGTTTTTTTGTAATGGTATTAATATTCTAAAGGCTGCTGAATTTTGTATGAACAACATTTTCAAGAAAAAAATACGAATCCCAATTTGGCCAAAATTCTCATAAAATTGTGACTGATTGAACGTACCATGTGAGGAAAAACTTCATTTTTTTATTCAAAAATTGATTTTAAGAATATTAGTAATGAAAAATCAAAAATCGAAAAAAAACTTTTGATTTTAACATCCGGACAAGGAAAGGATCTCCTTCAGCAATCTCTCTATAATTAAGAATAATAGCTACATCGTATTACACATTTTAATCTTGCATAGATGGTGGTATCAACTTGTGATTAATGATCACTAGCGACATCTTTTTTAATATTTTTCTATAGGTTTACTATGAATAACCTATATGAATTAGTAACAAATAACAGTCATTACAAACTTTTCCGACTAGTACATAGTACAAAAAAAAAGTATAGTTTCGAAATATTTATTTATTTATGATTTTTTATAGATTTTATTTTTTTACATACTGTTATATTGAACAATGCTTAAAGGTTTAACATGGCAAACGCTTCGAGCGAATTATTCGTTAATACCACTTTTTTCTGTTGTTACTCTTGGTGTGGCAATGGCAGCTGGACACTCCTTTCGTAGTTTGTATTGGTCACCTGATGTTAAAGCTAATAGAACTAATGCCGATCGACCATGGGAAGTACAACTTAATGATGATGGTTCATTTAAACATGCAAAATATATTAAACTTCATGATTATCGTAAATTAAAGAAAAGTGAATATGAACCAGAACTCGACTAATGAATAATGCTGAAATATTTTTTTTTTTTTCGTTTGTCCAACATTGATCCTAAAGATTACAGATCTATTGTAATAAATAGAAGTAGTTTATGTCCACATTCTTTTTTGTTTTATTATTACATAGTCCCGGTTTCTTAAAATTGAAAGAAAAAAAACTCAATTTCTTTTTTCGCTGACATCTTTCTATTTTCAGATGGCCTATCAAAGTCGACCTCCTGAACAAGCTCCATTAGAATTTCCTTATATTGGTAGGTGAAAATTATACATATATATATATATATATATTCAGACTTTTTTTTTCAAATTAATTATAATTTAGGTGATGTAAATCAATATGAACGTATTGATAAAATTGGTCAAGGAACATTTGGGTAAGAAATTTTTGATTGTAAAAATTTATCTTAAAAAGAAAATAATAATTTATTTTTTTTTTCATTTCTTTTATAGAGAAGTATTTAAGGCTCGTTGTAAAAAGACAAATGATTTTGTTGCTATGAAATTAATTTTAATGGATCAAGAAAAAGAAGGTTTCCCAATAACAGCATTACGTGAAATTAAAATTTTACAAGAACTTCGACATGACAATATTGTTCGTCTTATTGAAGTTTGTCGATCAGCAAGTATGTTTATTTTAAAATCTCGAAAATGGAAAATAATTACTAATGAAATTCGAAGATTCGATCTAGTTCATATTCAATTTCATTTATTTATTAGAAGAGGAAAGAAATAAACCGAAAGAAAGAATTTTAAGTTTGACCACAAATAATCCAACTACTTGGTTAAAAAAAACAAGTAATCCGAAAGTTAAAGGATAGAAAAATGACAATAGTATTTACTAATATCCAAATCCGAACTTAAACTGAACCAAAGTTTTTGGATGTTTTTAATTTTGACATGACCACTTGGAGTTCATGAGGATCTCAGTCAGTTTCATTACACTGTTATAAGGACACAATCTTAAATGAAACTGGTCATCTTCCAGATATGCTCTAATGAAGACTAATAGTAGGTGAACCTAAACGTTCGACTATGGTCTTAACTGTAGTTAATTAATAAAAAGAAGTAAAGGCGAGTCAATAGAAATGATTTCGGAATTGATTATGATAGATTTATACAAAACGGAATACATAAACCCACAAAGGAAAGTCTATAGGCATTATAAAAAAAAAAAGGTCAACAATCTTCCAAAATATTCAAACTTGAGCGAACTGTTAGACTACACTCATGATTGTTCATATGTCCCCAAAAACCGCTTGAGCAATGATCGGAATACTCGACACTATTGAAATCAGTTGTATACTACTAAAACTATAATTCAAACAGTTCCTAATGGAAGTTCAGACTTACTCCATGCCTAACTATGAGTCCTTATTCCGAAGTTATGAATCAAATATTTGTTTAAGGACTTCTATGGTAAACATTATTTAAGAAATCGTCTTATGCCAATACTCTATATATCCAGTGGGCACCAAAATTATTCAAAAAGATTTATTTTCAATTTTTTTTCCACTGCCGTAAGCGCTAGGAAGAATCTATATTGTGACTCGAGAGTACAAAATGAGCCGTCTTCGAGTTCTCTGTTAGGTTTTTTAACTGAGATACAGCAATCTTACGGAAACCCCTAAAGTCGCTTCTTGACAACTTGGAGACATCTCATTTTGTAGAAGGAGAGTTTACTCTAGTGTTATATTTAGGCGTTCTAAGTATTGAAAAAATAGGATTTTGGTTTTGTGGAGTTCCTTTCTTTGAAAATCTGGTAATCATTTTTATTTCCTTATATTCTTGTTGGAAATCATTTTCTCTATTCGAATCACTATTTGAATTCTTTATAACGCTTATGTCAGTGAAAAAGTTATTGAAAATAAACCTTGTTAAATAATTTTGATATCCATTATATATAGTCGATACTCTATTAGTAATTTGTTAAATTTCACTTTCTTAGCTATAGCTGTTACAATCTGTATATTAATTTTTCGACTAATTTGAAGAAAGAAAAAGTTTCATTTATTAATATGTTTTATTTTTATTTATTCTCTAGTGGATAAATCTTCTCGTAGTAAATTTTATTTTATATTTGAATTCTGTGATCATGATCTAGCGGGTATATTACGAAATCCTAATGTTAAATTTAGTCTTGGTCATATTAAATCTATAATGCAGCAATTATTAGATGGTAAATTTAATAAAAAAAAATATGTCTTAAAAATTTTACTTAACAATATATTTCTAGGTCTATATTTTATTCATAAAAATCATATTATTCATCGGTAAGTTTAAAGATGACAAAGAAAAAAGATGAATAATATTGATTTAATCAATTTTAGTGATATTAAATCAGCAAATATATTAATAACACGTAATGGTGTACTTAAACTTGCTGATTTTGGTCTAGCGAAAGTGATAACACCACCAAAACGTAAGTTGAATAATAAAAATAAATTTTTTCAAAATTCTTTTCTTTCTGAATAGCTAATCATCAAAATCGATATACATGTCGAGTTGTTACTCTATGGTGAATATTCAAATGATAAATTTCTTTTTCAATTGTTTATTATATATATATATGTATTTTTGTTTTGTAGGTATCGTCCACCGGAATTATTATTAGGTAAAAGATAATAATGCAAAAAACAAAATAAGTTTTAAAAATTATTTTTTATTTTCTAGGTGAACGTGATTACGGTCCGGCTATTGATATGTGGGGTAAGTTTTTATTTTTTGAAATTTTAGATTATATTACTTTTTTTTTATGTTATACTTAGGAGTTGGATGTATTTTTGCAGAAATGTGGATTCGTTCTCCTATAATGCAAGGTAAATTAAAATAATCTTTTCAAAGATTTTATATGCTAACAAGTAGAGCATAGTAAATAGTAGCATTTTACATTTTGTTGTTTTTTAATTATTTAATACACTTTATAGTAAAAAAAAAATGAAATATACCACAAGACGCAGCATAAAAAGTTGTACAATTTACAAAAGAACAGTTTATTTTATGTGTACTCTTTTGTTTTCAATATGGATAAAATCTTATACGATCAATGTTATGTAGTTCGTATACACCTCTAATAAGTAATATCAGAATGAATTGGAATACATATTGATTAGTCTTAATCTAGCCATTGATATAGCTCAGTAACCGACACGATAAGAAAAGGCATTTGTCGTGTATCAATAAATGATCTTGTTCGCATCATCGAAAATTGGTCGCACAAAACCATCTTCTAGTCAGGATTGTCGATATTTTTTAATGGTGGAAGGGGCTAAAAATTCGTCAGAGCGCTTTCATGTTTGAGGTACTAGACACACTGTTCCTTCCACCGGAGAGTAGGGAAAGCCCTTTCTCCCACAACCGAGAACCATGCTTGTGATATATCTTGTTTTGTTAATACAATGTATTAAGTGATTAAGAGTTGAAATGCAAGATGTGGCCACTTATTATACTCCATCTGTTACATTGTTCATTTTCTAAATCTCACACTCACATCCTGAATCAGACTAAATGTAAATGCAATTTTCCTCTCATTTAAATTTACATACGAAAAGATAGACAAGTATGTAGGTTTTTCCAGTTAAAGTTCAAGCGACATGTTTTCTTCAAAATCCACTAAAAACCGAGTAAGCTCCAAAATAGATCAGCAGAGAAAGTGGAATGATTAGAGGAAGTAACTTTTAACTTTGTTTAAAACTTATTTCCTCAAACACGTATCCTATTATTTCGAGTGCTCTATCTGTGATAAGAATTTCATGCGGATTGGTTGTACCGTCTTCGAGAATCAGAAATGATCGAAAAGAGGTTGAAGAGTCCCTTAAGCTCTTTTCGTGTTGAATCTTGATTGTAGATACTTAGCCTTTTGTCTACTTCCGATCTTTATTTATATTATGTATTAAAAGATGTAACTTCTTTTTTTTTCCTTTGTTAGGCACTACTGAACAACATCAACTTGAATTAATATCTCATTTATGTGGTAGTATAGAGCCAAGTGTTTGGCCAGGTGTGAATAAATTACCATTATATACAAAATTAAAATTACCACAAAATGAACGTCGTAAAGTTCATGATCGAATGAAACCATATATACAAGAACCATTAGCACTTGATTTAATTGATAAATTATTAACATTAGATCCAAAACAACGTATTGATGCAGATAATGCTGTTAGTTCAGATTTCTTTTATTCTGAACCACCATTAGCTGATTTAAAACCACTTTTATCAAAATATCCATCGATGTTTGAACTTAAAGAAGTTTCACGTAATGCATATAATCCACAAATGCAACAACAACAACAACAGCAACGTATAAAACAAGCACGACCAAATGTACCTAATTTACCATCAGAACCAATTTATTAGAAAAAAAAAATTTTTTCTTTTTTGTTTATGTTATACACGATGAATAAATAAAAAAAAAACATTCATACATGTACAGATTTATATAAAAATATGATCTTTCTTTATTGATTTTTCAGATGTCAAATAGAATTATTGATCCAGGTGTATCAATTAAAACTTATGATATTCTTAATTTTGTACGTAATATAATTAATTCTATTTTAATACTTCTCATTATCGAGAATTTTACAAAATTAAATATCTATTCTTATCTTTCGATTATGGTTAACAGCGATGGTTAGAATTCGTCAGATCCAACATTTTTGAATCCGGATCGTACACTTTTAATTTCAACGAAATTTTCTAATATAAGTACGATAGTCGCTTCAAATTCTACTACTAACATTTCTCTCGTAATAATCAAGTCATCATTGGTTGTTACTTTTAGGATATGGCTCGTTGAGTCGATCTCCGCCGGCTCCAACAATAGTTTATTCCATCGACTTAGACATCTAACTGCTAGTTTCTTTTGTGAAACACGATCTAAAAGAAGTGTTGAAGTATAGAACCGCAGACATTTTTAATATATTATCACAAGCAATATATGAATAACGTTTCGTTCTAATATGTGAATCACTTCCTGATTGTATCTCTGGAGGATTTAGTAAAACAATGATGAAGAAAAGTATTCCAAAATAAATAGAATAAAACAATCTGTTTGCGACTAACAACCGCAGCTACATTGTGTTTCACATTTTTTTTTCTTACAGGAATTTTGCTAACAGGTTTTTTTGTTTCTGTAGAAAATGTCAATCTGTTTATTTCTTGAAGTAGAAACAGTTAATATGCATTCGTATAGACTTCAAATACTATATCTAATTGATAAATTTAATTAATTAAATGACATGAGTCAAATTGATCACGATTGAAAGTCACAAGATTAAATTTATATTTAGGATGTCCGAAAAGTAAAATCTCGATCGTCAAATATTGTTAGTGCATTAACTACCAGTCAGGTAAATATCGATGATTTAGAATTTTATATCTTTCATTGATTTGTTTACTTAGGCTATTCCTCAAACAGTCATAACTGATGATTTTGTTAAAAAAAGTGAAGTACCACCCTATGATATTCATCAACGTGAAGCTAAACGACAACGACAAGTAATTAAAATTTTACGAAACAAAAAAAAAACAATTCTTTATTACATAATTTATTTTTGCTAGATCGAACGAAGTAAAACCAAAGGTAAAAATTGGTATCATATGCCTGCACCAGAAATGACTGAAGAAAAGAAAAATGATCTAATTGCTATTCAAATGCGTGGTGGTTTATATGCTGATAAATTTTTTAAAAAAGGAAGTGATGTAAAAGGTCTTCCGAAATATTTTCAAGTAAGTTTTACAAAACAAAACACAAAAAACAAAAGAGCTCTCAATTCTTCTATTCGTTCTATTAGACTGGTACTGTTGTTGATAGTGCAGCTGATTTCTATCGACGTATTCCGAAGAAAGATCGAAAGAAAACAATTCTTGAAGAACTTTATAATGATAGTAAAGTTAAAAAGTATGGTCTTTTTTATTCAAAAGTCAACAAATCAAAATTTTCAACTTTATTGTTGGTTTTTTTTTGTTTTAGATTTAGCAAAAAACGTTACGTTGAAATTAAAGAAACGAATCGTCGACGTATTGCTGCTATGAAACATATGAAACGTTTAAAAAATAAAAAAAAATGAGCATTTGGTTTATTGAAAATAAATAAAGGAAAAAAAGACGTTGTACATTCTGCAATCATCTAAATATGAAAAAGAACACAATAGGAAGTTTAAAGTCGTTTATTCTAGTGGCGTAACAGTGTGAGGGAAGGTGAATTCATATGACCGGAGTCTATCTCATTAGAGAGTTTATGGTACGATTTACCTAATGTGGGTTCGATCGGTGAGAGAGAAGTACCCTACAATGTGCATTTTTTGCATGACAGATGGACATATCACTTCCGTTTGATCAGAAGTGATTGTATATTACTTAGAAAATTATTTTCTTAAGAATATTTTTGTGAGCTAATTCCGAATATACCATTGGTTGTCAACAGAAATGCTTGGAAGTCTGAAAAAAAAACGAAGTTTAATGAAAAAACCAAGCATTTTTGAAAAACCTGCGGATTGAAATCCGTGCCCACGCTCATTTTACTGAGTTTAGAATTCTTATTCCTCTTTGAAATGGTGACTATTGTTTAATATCCGCTGGATGTACATTGTACGTATCTCCACTTCATTACGCCACTAGTTAATTATCTTTATCACATCGACAAGATCATGATCAAGTGGTATATTAATTTGCCAAAATATATCGAAAATATTTTCTCCTGCAATATAACCATTACGAGCTTTATCATAACGTAAAAACATTTGTCAAATTTCTTCGGGATTTGTTATAAGCATATATTGTAATTTATTACGAATTTCAGCATATAAACATATAAAATCACCTGGTTTACGTGGTACATGTATATTTTTACTAAGTCGAGCATCAGGTCGATCTTCTTCATTACTTAAATATTATCGTAATGATTCAATAACAGTCGGTGAAAATTGTTCAGGATATTGTTCAGCATATTTTAATACAAATAAATCAGCTAAACGGATAATAAAACGTTGATGAAATACTTCAATAGTTGCACCGATATAAAAATCACCTGGACTATAAAATTGAGGATGTTCAAATGAAGAATCTTAGAAAATAAAACAATGATTATCAAAATTTATAATTATTATATTTACTTGATTTTGATACACATGTTTGTTAGAGAAATCGTCCACGAATAATACCTGTATGGCGTTGAGGTAGTTCATGAATACTGATTGTATCATCACTAAGACAATAACTGGTGATGAATTTACGTAATTTATCGTCTCCACGAGAGCTATCCTATAAATTAAAAATATATATATTGAATACGACGAATAGAAAATAGTAGATTTTTTCATAATAAAACAGCTTCATAACGAAGTATGCGATAATCATTTTCCATTAATTTTACATAATCCTTTTTCAGTCGTTCAGGTTGAAGACGTAAACAATTTTGTAACGCATCTTACAATGAACCAAATCTATTATATGGTGGAATTTCCTAATAAATTATAGAAGTTTTCTTTTTTATTTTAACAATTAAATATAGTTAGAACATATTTTACCATTTTCGAAAACTCGTTACGTAGCTCTTCAGTATTGATTGTTTCAAAATTACTAACATCAAAATTTGTTGTATAAAATGTTTTTGTAAACAAATCACAATCATTAATAAGAAAACTTCGACCATAAATATTAATTGTTTTTCCAATCGTTAAATCCGATGGTTTGTAACAATCATTTACTTCAGTATCAGTTAATTCAAGAAAGACATGAGGAAACGTACCTAAAAATAATCATATTTTTTTAACGAGAAAAATCAGTATTATTCAGCCAAATTTAGGGTAGGAACTCAAGTGAATGATTTTACGACCAGTTCCGAGCAGACCAGCAAGCTTCCAGATACGGCCACTGTATTCCTAATGTCAACTTTCTGTTATTTTCCAATCGGAAACGATATTTTTCCTCGTGGGTTCCAATAGGAAATCTATGAAATCGAGTGTCGGAATCACTGACCTGGGAGGAATGGATAGAAATAAAAAGTTATTTTTGATAGAATCGAAAAATGGTTAGAAGTAGAAACTGTTTAATTTAGTTCGTTAAAAATTCTCTATACTTCATTTGAAAATAGTATTATCATTAAATCTATTTGTTCCAATTATCGTATATTATTCGATCGACTCACAAACAAGTCACCCGTGATGATCAATGAAACATGATAATTAACACTCACATCCACACCCCACCCACCCACACTCACACCCACGTGTTCAATGATTCTGTCTATTTATTTATTAGTTGTGTTTTGTGATGCCATAGAATGCGAGTGATTAGTATACTGAAACTAAAATTTAAAACTAACGGGTAGCTCGTAATAAAAAAGGGTCTCAGTATTTTGTTAACATCTTAAACGCTACCTTATCGCTTACGCTTTATTTTTTTATCGAAAGATTCACCGTCTAATTCTGCAGAAATAGATATATTTTGCTGTAAAAAACACTTATCTCTCTTTCAAAATCATCACGATTTAAAACAAGAATTACACAAAACTTTCAAAGTCTTCATTTTTTTCAAGTTTTTTCCAAAATGTCTACTTTCTCAATTAGTCCTGTTACTTTGGATATAATTTGTTCACCACTCAAGAGATAAATTGGTTCATTTCAATCGACGTACCAAAGGCAATTTATTTTATTTCTGGATAAAGAATATCGTACGACCAATGATAATAAGACTAATCTAAGGACTGGATGTTTTCGAAAAAAATTGAAAAAAATAGAGATTTTGAAAGTTGTGTATAGTGCTATTTTTAAATCGTGATGATGTCGAAAGAGAAAGAAATATTTTTACAACGAAATATGCAATTTGCGCAGAAGCAGAGGGTGAATCTTTTGATTAAAAAAATAAAGCGTGAGCGATAAGATAACACTTAAGATGTTAACAAAATACTGAAACCCTCTTTTATTACGAGCTACCCGTTAGTTTCATATCATAAACATACTTTTTGCTGTCTTTTTACTTTTCGATGATAAAACTTCTGTTATTTGCTGCTTTTTGCAAAGTATTTTCTGCTTTTCGGACTTCAAAAAGTGGCAGTACTGCTGGGAAACTCAAAAAGATTTCCAATAAAAAAAACCAAGAACCGAAAGATATTTGAGGATACGCATACGATTTTCGTGACGGTTTTCAAGTGAGAAGCGGTTTCCGATGAAACTCTCCAGCTCTTGGGACTAGATCAAGAATTCGGAGCGTACGGTGGAGGATTTTTGGATTCGGTCGCCTAAAAACCCATTGGTTTACGGAGGCCCGGAAACCTAGACGATATTTTCAGAAACTTGACATGAGTCCGGAAACCTTTCCGCATACACTCACAGGTTTTCGGAACAGTTTCCAAAAGAATTCGAGTTTCCGAGAAAACGAATTTTTTTTAGAGTAGAGGCGAAAAGAAGACTCATACTCACCTACACCCACAACTAGGGGTGGCACTTTAACTTTAACTTTAAAGAAAAGTTAAAGTGTAAAGTTGTTTAAAGTGACTTTAAAGTCGCTTTATTTTTCTTGTTTCTAATATTTTATAGGCTATAGAGTATCAAAAACAGGAAAAATAAAGAAGTCTAAAGCGACTTTAAACGACTTTAAAGTCACTTTAAACAACTTTAAACTTTAACTTTTCTTTAAAGTTAAAGTTAAAGTGCCACCCCTACCCACAACTTCTATGTCGCACTTTCGTTGTAACAGTAAAGGTACATCTGTTTTCCTCACCCACATCCTTGCCCTGGAACTGCTGGTTTTATCTTTACAGAAACTAAAATCATTTTCTTTCGTCTTTTCAGTGTAAGAAACAACGAATGGGATCGAATGCAAGCGTCGAAGAGAAGAATGAGGCATCAATTCTTCGTAATCCCCAACAAGGCGAAGCCAGTGATCTTTATTGGGCTTGCCGAGCTGGTAATCTGAAGACGGTTCAACAAATTCTTGCATCAACTATCTACATCGATATCAATCGTCTCGAACCGAATGGAAGCACAGCTCTACATGCAGCTGCTTTCTTCGGCCATGCTGAGATTGTTCGACTCCTTCTTCATAAATACGGTGTTATGCGTCATCGACGAAATCGACACGGTCTCACTGCATATGAGGAGGCAGCTACCGAGGAGATTCGTCAACTATTTCACCGTTCATCTAATTCACGACGATTCTGTAGTGACACTACTGCCGATGCTGAGCATCTGTTTGCTTCCACTGTTGGTGAACAAGCAGAAGATGAAGACGACAACGATGAGGTGCCCAACGACTGGGTTATAGGAGCAAATAATGAAAAAGCCATTCGTGTTAATCAGGTGGGCATACACTTTGGAAAAGCGGTCTGTGCTTCATCGATTCTGCGACCATTCGTAAAGCGTTCGCTTCGTGACAATGATGACATCGATTGTGTATTCGACGAAAGTACAGCTGCAAAAGCTTTACAACTTCTTATTGATGAACGCGTCACTCCATCGCATTCTGAGTACCAGAAAGCTTGCGCACTTGTCTTGAAATATTCAAAAACCAAGAATGTTGAACATCTCTTACGACTCTATTCGCTTGAAACACCCTTTTACAAAAGTCTTGGTAAAGATGGAGAAAGTGGGTGTCTATTAGTTCCATTACTTTTTAAACTGGACAATTTGCGAAAGCGTGCGTATCAAGGTCGCTCATTTCGCGGTTTGACAATGGCTCGACAGGATCTACGGGCATATAAATGGGCTCTAATGCACAAAGGTAGCATCCTGAGAACAGACAGCTTCTGTTCGACATCCGTCGACAAGGATGTGGCTTGTCGCTTTATTGGGTCTTCATCTCCTAACACGATTCCTGTTTTGATGGTGTTTAAGTTCTCAGAAAAATGTGACACAGCTATTCAATTATTTCGTCTATCTGATACTTTGCCTTCCATATCCGACTTTGATGACGAACATGAGGTTCTCATTTTTCCATCCACATTATTTCATGTCACCAAAATTGAAATTGACAAACCTAGTGGTCAACACACAATCTACCTTGAAAATGTTCTAACGGAAGGAGGATTGTTCACATTATTAAAATTCGCCTGGAAATTCCGAGAAGCAGATTTTGATGATGTACTTTAACACAAGTGAATTGCGAAATAATTTAAAATTTCTATGGTTTATAAAAGAGAGTTATTGGAAGAATAAATGAGTTTAAGTAATAAAATTTTTTATTGTATTTATCTTTATTGCATAAATATAAAAGTTTTATTTTCATTCATTCTTTGTTATAAATAACAATAAAGATGAACCAACAAATCTATTTGAAAAAGTGCTTGTGAAATTGAGATAAACTGAAATTGTTGAAAATAAAACTAACATATTCATAAAATTTATTTGTTTGTCTAGATAAGAGGCGATAATATTTATAACAAAGATTTAAGATCGTAATCTACCGCGTGTGCATGCCGAAGCGTTTTAGAAGTAATGTAAAACGAGACATACGGTTTTATCAACAGTTGAATATTTCCAATAAGAGATATGCAAATAACAGTGAATTATGATAGGATCACTCATTTAATATAATGAATCTATTAAATCAAACTCAACTTGGTTAAATTTTAATGCAAGAGATACAGTTTGAATGTTAGAATTCGGTTCGATTCTGACACATACTGATGGTATTTTTTGACTTTTTTGAAAATAAAGTAAACGCTTTTTCTCATAACAGTACCGTAACGTAGAAAAGCCATAAAGCGTATATTAATTTGTTTTGAGCATGGATGCGTATTGACATGTTTGGTTCTTTTGGACATGTTCAAACGCATCAAGTTATAATGTTTATAGACGCTCAGGGACGCATTAAGAGCTTAAGTATAAATACATGTGCAGTAAAAGAATATCATTGAGTTATTCTAATCTCAATAAAAACAGATAGCTTTTCGTGTAGAATCTACTACTCAGGTTCGTATTATAAACTTAAATCAGTTTGTGTGATTCTGAATCATTACACGCAATAGTAACGAAAGCAAGATAATCATCATCGATTGAAAGCGTAAATAGATATATTTCAAAATTATTCTTCTTGACATATGCATCATAAAGAGCCATTCATAGACTTATGTTTTGGCTTCTTATTCTTATTAGACTGAGTTAATAGAAAGATCATATGTTTATCCAAATGAATTAGGAAAGTAATCTTTTGCTTTCAGCTACTAACTTCTAAATTTAATATCACTACACACAGTATTTTCTCCAATCACAATAACATTCAAACCAAGATACAGCACGCTAGACTTATAGACACATTTTCGTACAGATGTAGCTTCCTTTTTTAAAATATATATCTGAACTAATTAAACTAGCTATATAACTATATATTCAATTGCGTTCCAAAAAGTAATGCATCCGAACGCATTTCAACAAATTTCATATATTGACATGAGCATCCTATGAAACGTATCTGTTCGACCCTGTCAATTAGACAGCGTTCACTGTAAGAGAGATAGGTTCTTTTAATCATTAAACATAATCAGAGGCATAAAATGATATAAATGCGTTTGTATGTGAAACGCATCAGAACGTCGAGATTTGCAATAAAAACGCATCTAGCTGCGTCTAAAATGCGTTTGGTGGTTGCATGAGTTACTTCTCTTGATATAATTACTTACTAATAGTTCAAAAATTCAAATCTAAAATCCAATAGTGATATAATATTCTGGTGAAACAATAGTCTGCTAAAATTTTTAACGGTTGATATTTATTGTATTCAACGACAATCAATTTTTGAAACTGTTTGATTATAAAATTAGACAATTCACTATCTTTTATCTTTCTTATCAGTTGATAAAATTGAGTCGAGGCAGACCATATATAAAAGGATGCTACGATATATTTCGTTTGTTGGTTTGTAAATCATGTTACTTAGACAATGTTTTGGTATAAACGATTCTAATAATGATCACGAAGATGGGAATACATTGAATTGCAATATTTATCATCTTGCTCGACGACTCAAAACATTGAAACCGATTATATCAAAATTTGAGTTTTTACCAAATGAATTAATATTAAACTTATTTGAATATTTATATTGTGATGATATCATCTATGCATTTAATAATCTTAATTATCGTTTTCAATTATTATTATATACATATGAATATTATCATTTAAATTTTGATCAAATAATAATGAAATCAAAATTTAATCTTATTGAGAATTTACCACTTAACATTCAACATGTTAAATCATTAACATTATCGAATAATAATTACTCATGTACAAATATTGAACAATGTTTATTAAAATATCCTATTGAATTATTTTATATTAGACTTCAATCATTGTCATTTTTTCCGAAGGATGATGATCAATTACTATATCTTATTTTATTATTACCAAATTTTCAACAATTAAAATATTTATTAATATCTCAAAAATTGTGTACAAATCCTGGTGATAATATAATAAAACAAATTCGTGATATAATATTATTTGAAATAAAAACATTAAAATATTTTACATGGGATAATGAAAGTTCATTTTTTACAAGAATGAATGAAGCAATGTCAATAGAAAAATCAACGATCGAATATTATGAATTTCGTCGGATGAATATTGATGAGTTTGAATGGCTAAATTTTCACACTATAAATATGAAATCAATTCATATTTATGCCGCTTTCTTTTATAGTTATTCATATCAACAACAACAAGCATTTGAAACATTGACCTGTATGAAAATTGACGAGTTTCGTGAACCAATGAACTTTCAAAATTTGTTTAAATTTTTGTCATTCTTAATACGATTGAAACAATTAGAAATTAAAGGTCTTTATTGTGAGGAAAATATGTATACTGATGGTAATAGATGGGAAAATTTTATTCAAGAATATATGCCGCAGTTAAAAATTTTTAAATTTTTCTTCACTCGATGGGATCGACACATAAATATTGAGGTAGTAATCGCATCATTTATGACAAACTTTTGGTTAATAGAAAAAAAATGGTTTGTTACATGTGATCATAAGGTGAACGAAGGTATCTTATATATCTATACAGTACCATATATGAAAAATAAATTCAAATATTTGACATCATGTCAACGAATATCAACAGCAAAAATAAATGATACTTCAAATATTCGTCAATTAATTTTACATGAAATTAAAACAAAGGATATAATATTAAAAGATCATTTTACCAATCTACAATCATTAGAAATATGGAAAATATCGGATGATATAACCTATGATCAATTGAATCGATATGTAAATATATCATCAATTAAAAATATAGTATTTAGATCTCGAATTAATTCAAATTTATTCTATGATATTTTAAAATATAATACAACACAAATATCAATTGAAATAGATTATAATTATCTAATAAAAATTTTAAGAAGTACAACATATTATAATCGTCGTCAAATCATAATTGAATTAAAGAAAATTAAACAATTAGAAATTGATTCTTGGAGGGTGGAGGGATTAACAAAAAAACAAATTAGAAAAATTTGTTATTTATTTTCAAATATCGAACAATTAATTATTAAAAGAGCATTTAGATCAAAACAATTGATACCATTATTAATATGTAAATTAAAATATTTATCTTTTTTGAGTATACATTATTTGGAATCTGCACCAATAACAGAAATAAGCAATTCAAATTTTCGACAATGGTTAATAGATCAATCAAGAACAAAATTAAATGAAAATAATTTTATTTGTAAATGGTCTGAAAGACAATTTTATATATGGATTGATTAATTTAGAAATTCATTTTTGTTGATTCATATATTAATCAATTTTATTTGAATTTTTTCACGTCTTGTATCTTCAATTATGATGACTGCTATTGCATCAATCGATTTTTTTTGTGTATTCGATTATTATTGTTTTCTGTATTCATTGTCATGAGTGAAAAATGATTAAGGTTGAATAGGTCACATAGGTTTTTACATCTATAACGAAACAATTGATTCATCCATACTTCCACCAGAAGAAATAAATAATCATTTGATTTTGTCCAAGAGATGCAGATTAGTGGGCTAAAAGAAAAGACAATATTTGTTTTTGAAGATCAAAATAGATATGTCGAAGTTTTTAATCTTATGTTCCGAGTGATTCAATTATTTCAAGATACATCATATCTTGAAAGATGAAAGTGTAGGTGTGAGTTATTGATATGTGAAGACGAAAGCCACACGTACGTACATCACACATTTACAATACGATTTCATTAAGTAAAACACCCGATCCTCTTGATATATTTATATAGTTATATAGTAGTATACGAGAGATTTTTCACTTTACATATTTTGTATTAGTTTAATTAGGCTAAAGAATTTATGTGAGTTCCACATTTCAACTCTAAATAGGCTTCGCTAACAAGTTTATGTTCGTTTTCTCATCAGAAATTCTTTGCATAATGGTTTATCAACTTCAGATTGTTGCTTGTGATCAAAGTTTACTAACATCTATTTGTAGTCAAAATATCAGACATTTAATAGAAAATTTCTTTGAACTGGCATGTATTTTCAAAGTATTTATCTTTTATTTGTTGTCATTTAATTAATTTTTGTCGATCGATATACATACACAAACGTATATTGAAAAAAAAAATTAATTAAAGAAATTTAGTTATTATTTATACATTGAATTTATTGTTTGAAATTCTTGTGAATCACATCATGTCATATCATCACTGAGACCATTTTTATACATTTGTCTTAAATGTGATGTTGTTGTTAATACACTTAATATCAATGAAAAAAACATCATTAATATAATAGTAAAAATAGCTATTGTCATAATTAATGAAACTTTTCGAAAGACAACAACTCGCTGTATACGTTTTCGATTTGTATCTAATACTGAATTAACATCACATAAAAATGGATAAAACAAACTATTATATGGAACAATACATTCTTTACTAAAATAATAAAGTAAACATTGTAAATTAATTGGCTCAGAACCAAGACCAGCATAGTAAATACCATCCGTTGGTTGAACATGTGAAACATTATAACGTCGTACACCTATTTCATCAGTAGGTAAATAAAAATAATGAACAGATTTAAAATTTAGACGATATTGAATAGCACAAATTTTTTCTTGAACACGCTTTAATTCATGTCTCACTTTAAAAGCAACATACCAATTTTGAAATGGTCTATCAACAACTGAAATACGTTCAACAGCGTTCCAATTTGGAATTTGATGCAGATTATTACGAACTATAATCCATTTGGATTGTGGAGCTAGTGAATGAGCTGTACGTGGTACTTGATAATCATAACCTGTAAGTAATGGCGCTCGAGATGATATATTTGTTGATACTGTAGGTGAACCAATAATCACATGTGATTCTTTTTTTCCTTTGAGATTTTTACGTACGAGTAGTCTTGGGCTAGTTGACATTTTAACCTTAATGAAAAATAATATAAAATATCTTCTAGAAGATTTCGCGGAACTCATATATTTTCGAAGAAAATATTGAGTGTAAGTTTTAAGTCGAAGTTTTTCGGCTTCCTACGCCGTTACAAACCATAGCAACTCTCCAAAAAAAAAAGAGAAAATTTCTACTCGAAATTCAGAAATAAGTAAGATAGGTTCTTGCTGTGGCGATCGATTATTTTGTATTAGTTTAATTGGGCTAAAGAATTTATGGGTTTCACATTTCAACCCTACATGGGCTGCACTAATAAGTTTCCCTATAGCCAGAATCAAAAAGGAAGTGCATCGTATCGAAACGAAAAAGCATAGGTGTACAACCGTTTTCACCCGGAACCACACCAGAATAACACCGTACTCTGCTAACGACACCCCAAACGATTCATTCTACTATTGTTGAAAATAAAAAAAAAACGAAAACGAAAATTATACAGATGTCAAAAGATACAATTATTCACAATGATAGTGTTTGAGAGGGGAAATTCTCTCGTTCTCACTCTCACTCTCCCATTCACATTTTTATCTGTCATATTTGTTTTCGATATTTTTATTTTCGACATCTTTACCTTTCGACTAAGGTAGGGTTAACCACAACAAACATTACTCAGTTTTCGTCGAAAACTTTAAATATATTCTTTCCACTAGAGAACCTCTCGTGTTCTTCGAAATACTTTCTAGATTGAGTATAGGTCAAAAAAAAAAACCTTTAATTAAGAATCTATCTCATATGAAACATCAGTTTGAGTATTGGAGATACCTTGTAAATAAGATATCAGTCTTGACTACATATTTAAAGACTACGCCACTTCAAAATAACAATTTCAGTTTTTAAAATACCTTGAAAACTAGGTATCAGTTCTGGAAATGTCTCTAGGTATGTTTCCATATTAACGCAGGTATTACAGTGTTCAAAAGTATCTTGTAAATAAGGTACCTGTCAAAAAAGATCCATCAATATCTATTTCAATTCAACTTATGATTTCAATCATAAAACAAACACATGGCTCACCTGGTACTCTGCTACTACTTCAAGAGAGGGGGAAGGGGTGAGCAATCGATATTTCCTCTGTCCTTACACATTACATGTTAAGCGAACACAAAATTCTAGAAATCGATTTATCATTCTATTGTGGAACTCAGGTATGTTGTCCAAGAAAATAGTGAGTGTAAGTTTAAATCGAAGTTTTTGTGACTTCTCATAGACCTTACCTCAATTACAAATCATAGCAACTCTCTCTCCGCCGACCCCTCCCCCTCTACTGGACGTTCCCATATATAAGGGGGTGGGTATGAGTGTTTGTAGAGGTGTCCAAAACAAAAGACACTCATTAGAACACCCGCACGTACATATATATGTTTCTGTTTCGTGAAGACAGACGTCTATGGGAACAATTATGATATCCTGCTACAAAGACTTCGAAATAGCACCTGATTGAAAGTACTTTCATTGATAAATATAAAAATTGGAAAAAATCAGGACGCTCTACATTTTCGCAGCATCGAACATACTAAACGAAAAATATATTCGCAAGAGAACGCAAGCTACATGATATTTGCAATAAGAAAATAGCAAACACCTACCTTCAAGAGCACTAATGGATTGAAAAACAGTGTTTCCTATGTATTTGTATTTTAAAAATGAACTTCACCGATTAGTAATATATGAATAATGAGAATTACAAAATGAAGTCAAACTGTATCGACCAGAAAAGATATCGATATATAGGCAAGAATATTCGTTTTATTATCTTGCAATATATCGTTTCAAGATGTAGTTGAAACAATTCTAATATTGAATAGTGGAAGAAATTTTGAGACAGAGATGTACATTTTTATAGTTCCTTTATAAGTGATCAATCAACCGGAGAGAACAAATAATTAAAAAAAATTGCTTATTTGAGTATCATTTATTGTAGAATATATATGAAGACACACCGAAATTACCCATGCTCATCATAAAAATCAACATTGTTATCTATGATAGTGTCGATTTACAAGCCTATCCGATACTTTAGACGAAAGAAAATTCAATATTTGGAATACTTGTGAACGTATTTATGAATAGTGAAAACCTATGTTAAAATGATCTGAGCAAAAAATATCAAGACATCTAATGTATTATCTTGTGCTTCAAAATATATTTTTTTAACAAACCTATTAAGAACTAAACATAATATTCCATTTTAATACCAGCATGAATTGATATCTACAAACTCTAGCTTTTTTTCTGCTAGATCAAATTAATTTCACGTTCTGAAAAGTAGCAAGATCAACCAGACACAAAAAAAGAAACATGCTTTGATATTTTTATAGATATTCTTGAATGGGATGTTGACAATTGACTAGCTCTATGAATATTTCTATTATAGAACTACAATTTAAAATAATTCTTCAATGAAAAACGATTTCCAAATATTCTAAGGCATAGCACATAACAACAATGATTATTTTCGAAATAAATCATTTTTTGAAATCATTCTACTTCGAAAATTCAACCCAAAGCTTGAGAATTCTTGAATGAATAATTTGAAAGAGCTTTTATGGCAAAGTAAGCATTATTTTCTTCTTGCATTTCTTCTTATAACACGTAATAAATATTGATTAAAGGTAAAAAAATTAATGATGCATTCACTGAGTGGAAAGAAAATTTCCAATTTTCAAAACATAATGATGTATGTCAATCGAACCAGAATACAGTAAAATAAAAGTGTGACAATAATGATAGACTCAGTTTTTACTTATAATTAAAGATTGCGATCAATCGATAGAGACGACGTTATAGAGCCAGGAAAAAAATGTCTGCTCTCATTTATTGTCTCATTTATAAAGTTAAACATGACCCAATGGCAATTGTAACCATTTTACATTTTATTGTATTTCATAAAACAATACTGACTTTTAGAGATCCGAAAAGAAAAGGCAATTATATTATCTCTAACACTCTTATTGATGCAACCGTTCTCATCAACAAAAATTTTACAATTCTCAGAATTGTTTCTTGACAGTATGTTATTGGAACATATTTACAACTATTAGAAAGAAATATTCTATACCTTCTCAAATTTGCTGTTCGATTTCACTTTCAATACACATCACAAATAGAAGTAAATAAGTTGCGTGAGATTTTGTTTCGAGTGTGGATGCCGGTGCCGATGTGAGATTTGAATTTTAACGTGCAGGTCCAGTCCCACGTCCATACCCTTTCTTTAGATTGCAGTCAAACAGATAATAGCACATGTGATCAGTGAACAAGAAAAACCTGTTTTGTATGATTTCTTCTTCCAGAATGGTACTATTTTGATATTCATTAAGACCTTGTTTTCGATGTCGTTAATTATCTCGAAAGAATCGGTTTTGTACATCGATCAAAATGTCTTTTAACAGTAATACTCACCGTTCAGTTGTACGCCCACAATTATCAACATCATCGTGTACAAGTTTAGATCAAAATATATCGATAAATGATGATAATAATGAAATATTGATGCAAGAATAATTCTCTCATCTAGAATTCCGACGACTTCAGCAAGAATCAAAGAAGATGATAGGTGTATCTAGTCTGTTTATCGATAAAGATAATTTAAATCAGGAAAAATTTGAAAATGAAAATGATGAACAAAAATTATCAAGACCATTCATCGATCCAAGTATAACGAGTATTATTCTTTTTTCTGGTCAAGGTACACCATTTGTTAGTATAGTGAAAACTTAATATCATCTATTATTTGTATCAAAATAATAAAAACAAACATTTAGACAACAAGTTGTTAATTATTTAACTGTCAAAGAAATATTTAATATTGTTTATCGAATATTTGGTTATAATCTTCATTCTCAATGTATCAAAGAATCGATTACAGAACTCAGTACCACTTCTTGTACTCAATCTATTATTTATGTGGCATCATCAGCTGGTGTGCAAAAACTAAAAAGTGAAAATCAAATAGTAAAAAATCATACCATCACTATATATGTTTGAGAAAATACTAAACACTCAACATTCTATACTGAGTATCAGTATACAATTTAGTGTTCAGTAACTATTATGTTTGCTCGGTAAATCAATCATTTTTTCAATGTTAAAATTAACCATTTATCTTCCATAGAGGTTCTAGAAGAACTACTAATGAAATAACTTTATAAATAGAATATTAGCCTTCCTGATATACCAATGATACGGACTGATCCATCGAGTGTGCTGCTCTTAGTGTAAGGTGATATGGTTGATTCAGCGATCATGTGTTGGAGAAAGAGAATTGAACGGCATCGTGAGATTTGATTTCTTTTTCTTTCATCACTTTACTGAGTGCGAATAGAAGCAATATCTATGTCGTGTTGTTTCAATAATGGAGAAAAGGAAAGAGCGAACCAATAAAATTTAATACCAAAGAATACATGCGTTTTTTAAACATGAAGTCAAATTAATATCTATGTTTCTCTGAACCATTTTATAGCCTCTGAAGAAATTTAATTCATAATAAATTCGATTTCAATTTCTCAGTAAAAAATTGTGTCGTAACAGTTGATTTTAGTATCGGTGAAATAACAGCACTTCTCTATGCTAGTTGTATGACGTATAAAGATGGTCTTCGTTTAATTAAGACTCATGCTAAATCAATGCAACCATCATCAAATGAAGTAAATAGTGGAATGATATCAGTATTTGTTGATCATAAAATAAAACTGAGCTTACAAAGGCACATTCCCAGATGCCAGAGCGCTTTTCAGCCGAAGTTTCATGTATCTTGTAGCCTATAGTGAGCTGTGTCTATGATAAAAAAAAGTTTGGGTTTCTGACTTGTTTCTGAGGAGACATCGAGCTCCTAGTGAATTTTCTCTATCGTATGCCTACATTGGCGGCACCAAAGCTATACTTTTGAATTTTGATCTGAAACTTGCGTGTATAAAGGCCTCAGCTAGACTAGTTTGCATAGAAAATTTCAGAAGTTGTGAATAAAGTTTCTCTAAGATATGAAACTATCAAGGCATGGTCTCTTTTTCATAAACAATATATATAGTATGCATTTTTTTTTCAAAGCTTCGTATCTTAGAGATATTTTATTCAAAACTTCTGAATTTTCTATGCAAACTAGTCTAGCTGAGGCCTGTATGCAGGCAAAATTTCAGGTCAAAATTCGAAAATGCTGCCAAAGTAGGCTTAATACAGAGAAACTTCACTAGAAGCTCGATATCTCATCAGGAACAAGCCAGAAACACAAACTTTTTTTTTTACCATAGACTCAGCTCACTATGGACTACAAGATGCGCGAAACTCGGGCTGAAAAGCGCTGTGGCACCTGAGCATGTTTCCTTGATAGTCAGCAGTTGGCAAAAAAGTGTAGTATGAAAACAATCTATTCATAAAAAGTATCAAAGATCAAAACAGGAATCTTATTCAAATACGCTTGAATGTCGTTTAGAACAACAACTGGATTATCTTCTTCAACTGAATAACAAAACAGCTTCTCAACATGGCATGTTTCACTATCTTATCTTTCTTATTAGTTGATAAAATTGAGTCGAGGCAAATCATATATAAAAGCATCCTACGATATATTTCGTTTGTTTGTTTGTTTGTAAATCATGTTATTTTGACAGTATTTTGATATAAACGATTCTACTAATGATCACGAAGATGGGAATACATTGAATTGCAATGTTTATCAACTTGCTCGACGATTGAGAAGAACGAAACCAATTATATCAAAATTTGAATTTTTACCAAATGAATTAATATTAAACTTATTTGAATATTTATATTGTGATGATATCATCTATGCATTTAATAATCTTAATTATTGTTTTCAATTATTATTACATTCATATGAATATTATCATTTAAATTTTGATCATATAATAATGAAATCAAAATTTAATCTTATTGAAAATTTACCACTTAACATTCAACATGTTAAATCATTAACATTATCGAATAATGTTTATTCATGTACAAATATTGAACAATGTTTATTAAAATATCCCATAGAATTATTTTATATTAGACTTCAATCATTGTCATTTATTCCGAGGGATACTGATCAATTACTATACCTTATTTTATTATTACCAAATTTTCAACAATTAAAATATTTATTAGTATCTGAAAATAAATTTTATTATAAGTCTGACTATGATACAAAAAACAAAATTCGTGATATAATATTATTTGAAATAAAAACATTAAAATACTTTACATGGGATGGTTCTGGTTATGAGTTTATAGGAGTGAATGAAACATTGTTAATACAAAAATCAACTATCGAATATTATGAATTTGGTAAGATGTTTATTCATAATTTAGGATGGCTCAATTTACACACAGCAAATATGAAATCAATTCATATTCATGAAATTTTTTTTTTGATTCTATATATTATCCACACCAGCATACATTTGAAACATTAACTTCTCTAAAAATGCACGGGTTCCATAGAGAGAGGAGTCTAGATTTACTTCTATATTTGTCATGCTTAACTCAATTGAAGCAGTTAGAATTAGAAGGTAACTCTCCTTTTTCTCTTAATGAAAAGAACGTTAACCATGGTTATGAATGGAAAAATTTTATTCAAAAATATATACCTCAATTAGAAATCTTTAAATTTTTCTTCAATTCTTACTTAGACAGAAATACTATAAATATTAATGAATTAATCGAATCATTTATGACAGATTTTTGGTTAATAGAAAAAAAATGGTTTGTTACATGTGATTATTACATGAACGAAAGTAGCTTATATATCTATACAGTACCATATATGAAAAATAAATTAAGATATTCAACATCATGTCAACGAATATTAACAGCAAAAATAAATGATATGTCAAATATTCGTCAATTAATTTTACATGAAATTAAAACAAAAGATATAATATCAAACGATCATTTTACCAATCTACAATCATTAGAAATATGGAAAATATCGGGTGATATAAGCTATGATCAATTGAATCGATATTTAAATATATCATCAATTAAAAATATAGTATTTAAAACTCGAATTAATTCAAATTTATTCTATGATATTTTAAAATATAATACAACACAAATATCAATTGAAATAGGTTATAATAATCTAATAGAAATGTTAAGAAGAGCAACATCCCATAATCGTCGTCAAATCATAGTTGAACTAAAAAAATTAAACAATTAGGAATTGATTTTTGGTGCGTAATGGAATTAACAGAAAAACAAATGAGAAAAATATGTTATTTATTTTCAAATATCGAACAATTAATTATTAAAAGAGCATTTAAATCAAATGAATTGATATCATTATTAATACGCAAATTGAAACATTTATCTTTTTTGAGTATAAATTATTCGAAATTTGCAGCATCAACAGAAACAAACAATTCAGATATTCGACAATGGTTAATAGATCAATCAAGAACAAAATTAAATGAAAATAATTTTATTTGTAAATGGTCTGAAGAACAATTTGATTTATGGATCGATTAATTTAGAAATTCATTTTTGTTGATTCATATATTAATTAATTCTCTTTTGAATTTTTTCGCTTATCGTGTTAGTTATTGTTTTTTGTATTCATTGTCATGAGTAAAAAATGATTAAAGTTGAATAGATCATATAGTTTATTTTTTACATTTATAACGAAACAACTGATTCACTCATATTCTCACCAGAAGAAATATATAATCATTTCATTTTTGTCTATGCGGCATACAGGAGATAGTGTGATACAAAAGAAGGTCCTTCTCGAAATATCGGCACAAGAGTTACAAAACAATGTTGAACGAGTAGTCTGATCGATTATTCTGTTATTTATAGGATTAGTTTGTTTTCATTTCTAACTTTCTACGATAGAAAGATTGTGAGTGGGAGCAATGCCCATCCTCACACTAGGATACACACTCACACGCTCTATTCAAAAAATGCATGAATAGTATGTCTCTATATCAGATAAGCGCACGTATTGCATCGGAAAAAGTATTTATTCACCTATCAGTTGTTGGAATTTTAGTTGATTTTAGAAAGTTCCCAAAAATAAAATCATCAAAAGCAAAAAAAATCGGTGACAAATAAACTATTATCAATTACAAATGATAATATGACGATGACGCATTATAATAAACAGTGTGCATTTTTAATGTTAAAAATGTTATTTTTATTATTTGTTTCTTTTTGATGAACATGTCAGATTTATAGCAAGAGTAGAATATGTTTTTTTTCTTTCTCATAGTGAATGTTTAGCGTTTCTTCTTTTTTTATTTCATCGGGCATTATGTCAAAATAGGATGTGCTTTTATTTCAACGATTGTTTTTTGCTTTTTTTTGTTGTAGTTATTTAAGAGCTTGGGATGAAAAACGAAAATACAACAGTAATCAAAGAAGAATTGTGTTCTTCTATAGCAGAAACTACATCAAAATTGCAAAAATCAGAGATGAGTATTCGGTTCAATATCGCTTCATATGACTGTAGATGAGTGACATCTATCATTAAGAACATATGTTATAAAAATGAAGATCATTTGATTTTTGATATTGTTTTATTAAAGAAATATAGTTTTAATAAAAATTTTAAAAATTTCTAAAATCATTTAGTTTTTTTCTTGTATATAAATATTCGCCTGTTCCAATAATTACCCAATAGAAATGACAAGTGAAAATACTATGAATAATTATTAATTTCGAAATTTCTCTTTTTACGACTCATAATATAATCTTAATTTTTCTTAAATTGTTCATTTATTGTTTTAGTTACGAGATAGATTAAAAACAAAAATCATGCAAGTATTTGTTCGTGGTGACACTGAGCTCATTCCGCTCGAACTTGAAAACGATCATACTGTACAAGACATTCGTGTAAGTTATTTTATATATTCTAGACTCATAATTAAATCCATATTTTTTTTTTCTTCAGGAATATATTGCTGACGAATATGATGTTGATATGAATGAACTTGTATTAAGTTATCATGGTACACTATTGAACGATGAACAAACAATTGAACAATGTGGACTTATATCTGGTTCAACACTTGATGCTACTATGAAATTATTTGGTGGTAAAGTCCATGGTTCATTGGCTCGTGCCGGTAAAGTCAAAGGTCAAACACCAAAGGTAATATAAAATAAAATTTTTATTGAAGAAAATGGAAAAATTTTATTCTATTTAGGTTGCTAAACAAGAAAAACGTAAGAAGAAAACTGGACGTGCTAAACGTCGTCTTCAATACAAACAACGATTTGTTAACAAGGTTACCGGAGTGGGTCGTCGTCGTGGACCAAATTCAAATCAACAAGCTGCATCATAAACATCTAAAAATGAAAACAACTTCTTATTTATTTGTCTATTGTATTCCACCATAAGAAGATTGGCAATATCAGTTTTTTTTTTCGTTTTTGTTTTTAAATAAAATATTATCATTAAAATCAAAATTTCCAATTAATTATTTTGTTCATCTTATTTAATACTTTCTGTAGACTATAATAGAAAAGTGAAATAAATATGAATCAAAAGAAAACAATTTCAACATTAATTGTACTTGGTTCTGGTAAGTGAATATATATTGAAATATTCATTAACGTATATAATTATGATCATTAGGTGGTCATACAACGGAAATGTTTCGTCTATTATCAGGTACTGATTTGAACGTATATAAACCAAGATATTATACTATTGCATCTACGGACACAATGAGTGCCAAGAAAATGAAAGAATTTGAACAGAATGTGAGCATTAATTTACAATGAATATTTTATTTTATGCAGCGTTCAGATGCAGCATATCTGTAGATAGAGGCTTTAGAGACATTTATTATGTGAATAGACTTTGTTGTGTTGTCTATTTCTTTGTGCAAAGTGAAGATATATGAACTATGCCTTTAGATGACGGAGAAATGGCAGATTTTGGAATTTTTGTAATCTGAAATCTACTCCAGGATATTCATGGGCTTTGAACTATTTTGTTATACCTCCACACAACCCTTAGAATTTTTGCAACTTTCTCTCAATTGATTGATCATTCGAGAATTTTTCTCCACTTATTTGATTTGCTTTATATATTTGGATTTCTACCATTTCTTCTAGTATCTTCGAAACTTTTCCATAATTTCTACTTTTCTCAGAAAAGAAGTAGATACAACGTATATAGTAAATGTCTCTAATGCTTTTGTATATTGATATACTGCATTCGAACTTTATATGCCAAAATAAAATAAAATATTAATTTCAATAGAGGCGAAACTTTTAATAAAAGATAATAGCTATGTTTTTTTTTAGACTTTGGATGATATGAATGTTTCATTTATTAATCGAAGTCGTCATGTTGGTCAAAGTTATTTTAGTTCTATTTTTACTACTCTTTGGGCATTTTTTACTGTTATTCCATTAGTTTATCGTATTAGACCTAAACTTGTAAGTTTATTATAAGATTCATCATATATCATTACTTTGATTTCAATTAGATTCTTATCAATGGTCCAGGTACATGTATTCCAATTGTTATTGCTAGTCTATTATTATCAGTAAATATTTTTTGTTTTCATTTGCTTTCAAATTAATGATCAAAATATTTATTCTTATTTATTTTCTTAGCTTTTCTTTCTTATTGATCGACCAAAAATTGTTTTTGTTGAAAGTATATGTCGTGTGCAATCTTTATCATTAAGTGGAAAAATTCTTCAATATTTACCTGTACATATTCTTGTTCAATGGCCACAATTAACTGAAATTTATCCAAAAACTCAATATATTGGAAGACTTGTTTAATAATTCATATATTTGAATGATTTTTTTTTAGTTATTTCTGTTTTTTTTTCGTTCAATAAAACTTATTAATGCTTATTCATATTTAAGATAATATTGTTATTTTCAATGCAAAGAGGATATGTATGAAACGTCGACATACTAGTTGTTGGTTTTTTTGTTCTTTGAGTAATCTGAATTGCATGACAATTGTTATGGAAAATGATAATCATGATTTAGAATATTCGTTGATCAAGACAATATTTCTATAGGATAAACGATCTGTATGAATGTAACTTTAAAATAAAGACAGTGTTCATAGAAAAAATACACATGATTGAATAATTCTTTTGCTATAATGATAAGGAGTTACAGAATTTTTGTATAAGAAACATTCGTATAACTTCATAATTCTCAAATATTTGGTAGAACTGTCAATTGATTTTTATTATCTTATTATGGAAAAATTGAATTGATAAACCATTCGAAATATCAAATTAAAGTAGAACATCTTTTTGATAATTAAAGCTAAAACATAAACAATTTATTGAGAGAAGTTTTTACACATAGATAATGATTTAATCAGACTATTTATAATGTTTCCGTGATCATTCAACATCAATGTCAATTGTCTATCCAAAATTATTATTGTATGTTACAATATACTTTCATTTAGATTGACGTTGATGATTATGTATGTTTTCATTTACTTGTTGTTATAGTTTGTTGTTGCACCCTGTAGATCATCATTGCTCACCACTCATTCGTTGATAGTATGGATGGTGTATTTTGACAATCATGATGATTATATTAATATATAAATAAGAATTTTTTGATCTCAATTGGTATGGTTTAGGAAAATGATGTCAACATGATTATTTTCCAAACTTACTCATTTACTTTTTTATTGTTCAGAATTTTTTAGACATCGAAGATAAATATTTCACAAACAAAAACAAGACAACAAAAAAAACTGTTCGATAAACAGATGTTTAGAAAGTCATGGATATTTAAGAAATTCAATTAGTTTTAAAATTTAATGATTGTTCTAGGCGAAATATTTTTTTTTATATTGAATAAATAAATATATAAAAATGACTTTTTTTTTTTGTTCAAAATCTATTTGATTTGGTTGATCAATTTGAAATGTTTCAACATATATTGATAAAACTAATATTGAATAAAAAGAAAAATAAATTGAATGACTTGTCAAAGAATAAGGCAGATAGATCTGTTACACTTGTGAGTTTTATCACATGCCAAAGAACATTATAATCTATTTTTAGAATTCTCATTTTGACATAATGGTGAATCTTGTTTTCTATTATTGTTTCTCCAAGAACGTACCGTATTGAGAAAAAAATCAGACATGTTTTATACACTCTCTATAAATAACAACAATCTAGATCTAGTTTATTCAAACCTCTGGCAGATTTAGTGCCATTGTTTGTAGTGACGTAGCTGATTCCCATTAATACTCAGAACTTATCTCAAATCTTGAAATATGTTTGGTGCCTAAAGAGATTAATGCTTGGTTTTTATTTAAACTTATAGTAATCATTTCTCGATCTTTCAACAAATATCATTCAACATCATCCAATGGAGAGGGGAAGAGGGAAGAACAACAAAAGCAAAAATTACATGACAACAGATCTGATTTAAAAATTTTTGTATTCGTACATGTAACTTTTCACTTGTGTTAGCCGTTCTTTTGATAGTATTCAGTAGATAGCCTTAGAAAATTGGAGACAGAATTACTATCATTTGTAATAAAATCTAAATATGTGTATCATGTAACTGTCTGATTCTGTTCATTTTGTTTCGTTATCTCAGTGATATCAAATAAGGGTGTGGGTATGTTCGTCTCTTCAATAACACCCACACACCAACTGGGAAATTGAAGAATCAGAAAAGAGAAAATTGTACATGTTGAGTATATGCACTCGAGTGCTTCATGAAAGATTAACAACGAGAAGAACAAAGAAAAAAAATGTCAGTGATTTTCTCAAGCTAAATAGCTTTCAAAAGAAGTGTAGGATGAAGAATGAATATTCTCTTCTGGTACTTCATCCATGCAAGTCAGATGTCATACATGTGCTGATGCAAATTCAACGAGATATATGATCCCTTCATATATTCTACAAAACAGAGGAATTCGTTAGAAAAATGCTCATTTTCTATTCAGTTTTCGGATTATTGTGATTATAAGTTTCTCGTTCTCAAACTTCGATCTTTACCCTTCTTTGTTAATTTTGTACGTAGGTTCTATAGTTTTTCGTAAACGTTTTTTAATCATCAAGTACAACTGTTATATTCATTTCTCAATGATCGTAATTGGCTGTGTAGGTGTTTGGGAGATCGAGTAAAATAACAGGGTATCTATAGACATTGGCAAAAACAGTTCTGTTGAACTAACAAATAGAAAATTTCGGCATTGTATAAGGTTTGTTTTACGACTTTTTCTTGGACAGCATGGCGATCATAGTGATGAATGTGCAAATCAAATACATTAGTTCTCATAACTCTTTATTCTTTAGTTTTCTTTTTGTTCTGTTTAACAGGTTTTTGAGTGTTACGAATAAACGAAATTACCATCCATAGCGAAAATTTTTTGTTTCGATCAAGCATTTTTCTTTGATTCATTTCCTTTTTTTTTCAGTTGTTGCTCTCCACTCACCATGCAAGCATATCAAATTTCGATTTAGTATCACCATTTGACGAAATCTTTATTACATTTTCAAACGAAATCAACGATAGATGCCTTTGAAGACAACAAAAAATTGAAACGATGCTTGGGGAGTGTCATTGACATTGTTTAAACAATAATCCAAGGATTGAAACAACAACAAGCATCGAATTTAAATACTTTACGTAAAAATTCAATATCAAATACTGATATCAATGGATTTTCATGTAATCCTGCTGATGACCAAACAATGGAAACATTGATTATGCATAATGAAAGTATATTCAATAATTTTTTGCCGATGTTATCTGACAACTATCGAGGATACATGTTCAATTTGCTATGTAAGTATCATTATGATCGTGAGGATGTGGGTATGGATGTTGGCGTAGGTGTGAGAATAGAGAATACCAACACACTCACACTCAACAAAGGACATGATTTAGAATACCATTAATCAGCAGCAAACTTTATGACAATAAGTATAAATCTTAAACTGTCATCAAGTATTTTTAAGTCTAATCAAGTTGTAAAAGGCCTCGAGAGTTCACTGAAGTTTTTTGATATTATGTAGAGCTCTTGAAAGACGTTTAATCTTCTATAATAATGGATAAAATATCATCAATTCTCTTAAAGTCTGTTAGCTTTTTGAAAGTCTAGAACCCTTTGACTTTATTGTATTCCATCAAATTTTTATTCAAAAACTGACCTTAGATAACAGAGTTTTAATGATTAAATAGTCGTATACTGATTAAAGAGAACCTTTTTAGGATTTAATCAAAGATATGAAATATTCTTTCATTCCATATGGAGAATTCGCAAAACAAAAGCGAGTTGACATCCATAACGCATGAAAATGTTAAGATGACAGTATGAGAATTATACATGATATCTTTATGGCAAGTCTGCTATATTACTTATTCTACCAGCATATAAATGATTTCTCTACGATTGTAAAGAAATATTAAATAGTGTTTCTTACAAACATTTTTCGGTAAGATATTTTTTCTTTGTTCAAAAATTTAACTAGAAGCAAACTCAATTGTTTTAGCTACGTACTCTGACTTTATTCAATTAGCCCACGTTACTCTAACAGAAATGAAACAATAAAAAACATGATTTTTTTAAAATGTTTGTTTATTTTAGGAAGAGGTAGACATAAATAAACGAAAAAATGAATTACTCATAGAAATTGAAGAATTGACAAAACCAGATACAAATACTACATATGATGTCTACAAAGACTTATGTAAGAACCATGGTGTTCTACTTGATAAAGATACTTAAGAAACGAGCGAGGATCGTTTCTCAATCGTGATACATATGTAACTGCTTGATATTCTCTTTCTCTTCTATCTCTTCTACTTTGTTTCTACTTGTTCTCTGCTCTCGCTTTTTTTCTCTTATATGTTGACTCAAAAATGAGACACACATGATAAATATATGATATATTTATTTAAAACTGGTCAAGATTTCTTTTTCTTACCAACACGGACAAAGAAATTTCGAGTCTATATTTGTAATTATGATAAAGCAGTATCACCTTCGATTTTCTTCATGTCCATTTGAAATATGATGTTTAAAAAACAAGTTACAGAATCGAATAGAAAGTCAAATCTACATGTAAATAAACAAAATGCATTGATCATATATTTGAAAATCATAAATTATTAAAAGATCTTGAATATAAATAAAATCTCTTGTGAAAACGTATTCAATTTGAAAGGTTTTGTGATTGATCTTTGATATGATCGTAAAGAAGATTTATAAATAAAAAAATTTAGCTTTTCTACGTGAAAAAAAACTTCATTATCATATTGTCGACAATAATTGAATGATGATAAATTGCAATATTAGTGTGATTGATCAGATAGTAAATCATCAAGAAGTAATTGTTCATCAATTAAAGTGAAAATTAAATAAACAATATTAAAAGATGAATAATCATATTTTTGAAAAAAAAGAGTAATATTATTATGATTAATTCAATTTAATAAAGGATCTTGTTTTAAAATCGTCTAATGTATCGTATACTTCTCTTTTATATTATTTAAGTTGTTCAATTTGATTTTGTAAATTAAATTGTTTTTTTTGTTAAAGAACCCATGGAATCACAAAATGGCAAAAAATAATGAAAGTTACATCATTTTAATGTAAATTTTTCCACAGAAAAATGTTGTTGAAAACAAAAAAAATGACATTTTTGATCGTGAAATGGACATTTTCTTTGATGTATTTCAAATTCATGCATGATTTTCGAAGCTTTCGTTTCATGCAAAACATTAAATTTCCATCAATATCATACCATGAAAACCATTAAAAATACATGAAAATCTTCTCCTGAAAAAAACTAAAATTTAATGGAATTCATGAAATTAGAACAGTGAAAAAAGAAATATCTTCCTATGGAGTAAAAACATGCAAAAAAAATGATGTATTTTACACTATTTTAATAAAACTTTTCTGTACGAGACATGATGACCAACATAAAAAAAAAAAGTGGTATTTCTGATGATGGAATAGACAAAATACTGCATGTTTTTCAAAGTAATCGAGGATTTTCCAAATTTTTATTCATGAAAGTAATGATTTCCACATCATTTTCATGGCACGAAAGCCATTAAAACTGCATGAAAAGAATGCCAATAAGAAACTGACACTTTCCTCAAAGTCAGGTAATATGTAATATGCCATGATGATTGTGTAGTCTATTTCTACCTGAGACTTCCGTAGACTCAGGCAGGCTATCTTTTCCTGGAGGATGTGGGCGAGTGTGGATATGGACATGAGTGTTACTCTTCAGTTCAACCATACCCATACCCACATCTGCACCCACCCTTCTCAGTTTTGTTTTCGCTTTTACGGTTGCGCATAAAAAGGCCCAGAAACGATCGCCAAATGATGCACTTCGTTGATTCTCTGCAGTTGGTTTTTCCAACTTAAAAAAACAACAGCACAAAGTCAATATACAGGTAAAGTAACGTTGAATAAATATGGATTGTTAATAATACTATGTTATTTTCGACACTATCACCAAAGAAATTTCGGAGATAATACTGTGTAGGGTAACAAATATCAATGCTAATGAAATACAGCACTACGAAGGAGAAAAATTATAATCTACAATAAACACATTCTGAAGATCTATTCATGCGAGATCGAATAACCTCTGTCAAGTATGAGCCAGTTTCAATTGTTACCCTGCCAATGAGCTAGATGTTGTGGTTTTCGTTGTTCTGAAGAGTGACAAGCTTAACATGCAAGGTGAGGATTGAAACCAAGCGGTGCTAAGAGGATTCGAAATGGACCATGTTTTGTGGCCTGGGTCGATTCAATGCAGACTGGAAGTTTTGCGTGCTCACCTGGTTCGGGTCCACAGGAAATTTTGTTTTCACAGAAGCTTCCAGCATACTTTATATTTTAATATCAGTTTCAGAACTTTAAAAAAAAAATTTTTAAAAGCATGTCATTGATGTAGTAGGTGAGCACCGTTATATCAGTCATGCATTAGAGAGTGAGGAAGCGTTCGCCAACTGTCTTCTTGGAGAACTGTTTTACTTTTTCCAGCAAAAACGAGTATTTCCCATTTACGGTAGCACTTACTCACCTCATCTTTACCACAGCCTCTAGTCAAATGTCAATTCTTTTAGTAGAGAAGAAAGAGAATTCATATTAATTAAAACAATATCCAATTCTCTAAATAGAATAATCAATGGATTTCGTCTTCAGTTTTTCCTCATCAACTTTTCAAATGTCATCGGACTGTACTCTATGAAAATTTACAGGTGTATAAATTTTGACTATATGATTCCATCTGTCACCTATAAATAGACGATTTTTATCAAATATCTATTGCCTGATTAACTTTTAATTGTTAACTTGGCAATTGCTTCCGTTTATTTTCATGTTTTAGAGAAAAAATATTTTTCTCTCGACTTCAAAACATTCTTGTTTAGCAAAGAAAAATTGTCCATTATTTTCTAATCAACCTTGAAATGTTCACCTTAAAGTTCAGACACAAACTGTTGAATGACATCGACCGCTTGTGTACACGCTTTCGGATAGGTACCTATATCCAGGAAAAACTGATTGGTTGAGAAATTTCTCGATTATTTTCTTACCTGGAAAAGCAAGAAAATCATGCAGGACACCTTTGACAAGTAAAAGTTTGGTTTTGACGCCCGCCTTGTCAAGTAACTCCTGATATGCTGAAATTAGCACATTTGATTTTTCTTATCTATTCTCAAACTCTGTGTTCATACCGTAACTGTCGTCTCGGAGCGGATCCAGTTCGGCGGCAATAAATAAACATGGTGGCAAGGTGTTGAAAGATTTGTTGAGAAGAACAGATACTCGAGGATCTTTCAGATCGTTTGCATCATGAAATGCGTGCAACTTCAACCTGTGCGAAAAGAACGAGTCACTTTGATTCGGAGAGAATTCTATTCAGTATTTACCAGTCAAGCGTTGCAGGTGTAAGAATGTACATCGGATCGCTAAATTCTTTGTGAGACGGTGTTCTACATGTGGCATCGAAAAATCCATAGATGAGAATCTGTTGGAAAATGAAAATGAGACGTTTCGGTTATGAGTGTTGCTGAAATCTACACCTGAAAATCAATATTTTTTATCGTATGACAAATAGATGCGCTAATCTGAGCACCAGCACTGTCGCCCGCCACACCAATCTTCGCTGTTTGATCGACACCTGAATAATCATTGAATACAGATCAAAGAGTTAAAAAGAGAAAAACAGACCGTAGAACACTTTATTTTCTATAATGTGTCGAGTAACATCACATGAATCGTCGAGCCAAATTGGATATTTATGTTCCGGTGCAAGACGATATTCGACAGAGATCCAAATAGTCTTTGTCGCGCTAGGCAGGTAGATACATAGAAAGTATATCTCAAGATGTTGTAACGAAGGCGATTGTTCATCAATATTGAGATATAGATTCATTTTGTCCAAGTTCTTTGTTAAAACCCATCTCAACTATTTTCTATTAACTGTTGAAATCCTAAAAAAACTATTCACACGATTTCTATGGAATT
Organism: Rotaria sordida; assembly: GCA_905250125.1. NCBI lineage: Eukaryota > Metazoa > Rotifera > Eurotatoria > Philodinida > Philodinidae > Rotaria > Rotaria sordida. The sequence continues at coordinate 16,326 of CAJNOL010000592.1, read as the reverse complement.
TGGTTAGATCAACTTATCATAGCTCTATACATATGATATCATACTAGTAAAACCTGTTCAGCTAGTAACAAACTTGATAATTCATTACGTTTATGACATTTTACACTCGTCTTCACACATATCGAGCTTGGACAGGCTGACATAGATTCATGTTGGTTCTGGGTAATTCATAAATCTAGTAGTGAGGAATATGGGAAGAGGAACTCTTACTCGGCAAGAGTATTGACCATTGTTTGGTGCGTCTTGCGACTGGAACTAGTCCACCCTGATTTCAAATAAAGTTATAAATCACAATCAATAAATAATCCTAATATTACCTCCACCATGGAAAAATATAACTAGTTTATCCCTGTTAACATCTATTGGTATATAGATTGTAATAGGAATCTCTAAACATTCAATGCATTAATATCACGAAGCAATAGATGATTATTGTAGTCTAAATTCACCTGCACAGTTGACCTTCACGTGCTCTTCTTGTAGAGTACCCTTGAATGTTCCGATAAGTTTTTCATTACCTTTGGTGAACAGTTTTTCATCTGCTTCACGCACTTCTTTGATCGTGGGACTTTCCGATGAGGGTAAAATTGAAACAGCTAGTTGACAGTAAGCATTCGCTTCATCAGTGAATCGTGAGTCCCTGTAAGAGCAAGATAAATGAAGGTCTATTCATCAACATTTACATAAAGTGAGCCTACATTGATTAATCACCAATAGGAGCCTCGTTATCAGATGACGATGATCAAGCCGAGGATGGATGAGAGCAGAGAACACGACAAATGAAAAGAATACTGTTAAAAAATAGATCAGTTTATTTTTAAACAACAAAAAAACAAACAAAATAATAACAATAAACTGGAAAAAAAACGGAGACAGAAAACCTGAAAAAAGAAAAAAATCAATAACAAAAAGAAAACACCAACAACTAAAGTGTATCAAGCGATCTTGTATACATCGATTGAGTAAACCAATGAAAAAAAATAATAACAAAGATATAGAAGTAGATAACACGATGATGGTTAGAGTGACAGATGCCGCACCCTAGCAATCATCCCTACCAACAGAACAAACAGTGTGTCAGCACGCTTGTGTTTGTTAAATATAACTATCAAATAATAAACCATATAATATAAACATTGGCTTACCCATTTATTATTATATTTAACCCTAGTACGCCCAACATGGGTCATTTCTGACCCAGACATAAAAATTTGGAAATACACTATAATATTTTGCTAATTTTGGGTTTAAGGAATCATTCATCATCTATTACGAATAGATAGCTGTTGCGTAGTCTAAAATGAAACTAATTTTTCCTATTCCATCTCATTACAAGCCTTCAATACAATAAAATACAATTTCATCAGTATATAACATAAAACTAGACAAGAGAACAAGTTAATTTTTCCATTAAAATTTAAGAGTCATGCACCATTTTAACTGTATATTTATCTCCATCTTACTTAAAAGTATTTATTGATTGGGTTTTGGATTATCCAGTTAGGATGATGTATGATTCATACGATTAAATTTTGGATCGAAGATATTCATCTATCATCTAGTACCTCTTCATTTTGTTTTATTTTATAGATTAAGATTTCTTTTTATATTATAAAAAACGATCATGAACAATTGGATTGAAGAGGATAGCGAAGTTGACGATTTTACCGACGAACAAAGTGGTTCAGAAACAGAAAATGATGAAAGTCAAACATCAGACGCTGATGATGAAATTGATTTAGAAGATCTTAAATTAACCGAAGGTTCCACACGAAAAAGCTCATATACTTCAAAGTCCGGGATGATCTGGTCTTCAATTCCGTCTACTTCAACAAAAATAAATTCTTTCAGTGATAATATCGAGAAATCTGGACCGACCAAGCTTACTGAAAATGTTGCATCTATTGAAGACGCATTCATTTGTCTTATGTCGGAAAAAATCATGCAGGAAATTTTAATTTATTCAAATATGGAATATGATCGAAGCGTCGGATTAGATGAAAAAGAAGAAATAACAATGATGGAATTAAAAGCTTCAATTGGAATATTATTGCTTGCTGGTTTATTAGGAAGATCAAAGGGAAATTTGCGATCCTTATGGAGAACAAGTCCCTTGGAATCTCCAATATTTAAAGCTACGATTTCAAGAAATCGTTTTGACAAAATTATTTCGTGTCTAAGATTTGATGATAAAAGAACAAGAGAAGAGAGAAAACAAGCAGATGAATTTGTGGCAATTCGTGAAATTTGGTTAGATTTTCAAGATAAATTAAAAACATGTTATACACCAGGACTTGATCTTACCATCGACGAACAATTATTAGGTTTTCGGGGAAAATGTCCATTTCGTCAATTTATTCCTAAGAAGCCTGACAAATACGGATTAAAGTTCTGGCTATGTGTTGATGCAGAGTCGTATTGTGTATTGAATGCTTTTCCTTACATTGGACGACAACCAGGTCAAGAAAAACAAAAACACATTGGTGAAAGTGTAGTTTTAGAATTGCTCAAGCCATTCTATGGTTCAAACAGAAACGTTACAATGGATAATTTCTTTACAAGTGTTCCATTGGCGAAAAATCTTCAAACGAAGAATCTTACTCTTATAGGAACATTACGAAAAAATAAACCAGAAATACCTATAGAATTTCTATCAAATAAAACTCGTGAAGTTGGTTCTTCGCTTTTTGGTTTTGAAGATAATTTAACTTTAGTTTCCTTTGTACCAAAAAATAATAAAGCTGTCTTATAACTTTCTTCGAAACATCATGATAATCAGGTGGACAATAAGACTGGAAAACCAATTATTGTTTTGGATTATAATAAAACCAAGGGAGCTGTTGATACTGTTGATCAAATGTGCCACAAATACACAGTAAAAAATATTTTTATTTTTTATCTTTTCATTTTGTCATTTATAGGTAAAAAGAGGTACAAAACGGTGGCCGCTTTGTATTTTCTACGGTATGATAGATATCGCGGCTCTAAATGCTTTTATTTTATGGAAAGCGAAAAATCCAGAATGGAATCGAAATAAGAGATATCAACGGCGATTATTTTTAGAAGAACTTGGACTTAGTCTAATAACACCTCTGTTGGATTTTCGTTCAAAAAACTCAAAATTTCCACATAAAGATATTCAAAATGCTTTAGCTATTGTTGGTCATCCTATAACGAGAAGAAATTCAGAAGAATCAAATGAAGATTCTGCACAAGGAAAACGAAAACGGTGTTCAATGTGTGAAACATCTAAAGACAGAAAAACTTCAACTAAATGTTATAAATGTTCTGCATTTGTTTGTAACGAACATAGTATAAAGCAGATTTCTTGTATTAATTGTTCGAAATAAAGGACTAATATACTCTCAAGATTGTTTTCTATCAGATTGGATATAACACTAGTATCCTTTTGTCAGGATAGTGGCCTTAGAATAGAGAAAATAATTTTATAGAAGCATATATTGCTACTGTAGTGCGTAAAAAAGCACGGGCGTACTAGGGTTAAAACAGAAATAATTTTTTCTGTATATCTTATGGAACAGTAGCGAGTGATTACCTCGTCCTCTTCTATTGTCATCCACAAGTCATCATTATCACTTACATAATCCATTGAATAAAAAATCTTTTTAACCCTAACCCTATACATGGTCATTTATACATACCCTATAGAGAACCACCGTCGACAGTGTACTTGCCGCGAAATTTGTTTTTATAGCGACCGTCGAATATTGAATAAAAAATATTTATCGTTTTCATATAAGAATTTCTTCTCTATTTTCTCTTTAGAAACATCAAGATTACAGGGCGAAATAAAACATATAAATGATCAAAATTTCTTCTCTACTTTTCTTATGAAAATAAAGATTTTATCTATCTTCATTGTTTAAATAATAAAGCTTTATATTTTTTTATTTTTTAAAAATAGAAAATCCATTTATTGATAAGGTAATCGCCTATTTAGTATACTTTCTATTATTACTGATTGTAGAGAAAATCTTACCATAATTAAATGTTCATGTGGATTGGCATACTTATTTACATTTAATTCAGCAATATTTTCAATATCATTTAAAAGTTCATTTGAATGTAAATGTTGATTTGTATCCATGTGTATTTTTCGATTTGTATTAGTAACATATTTTTGATTTAAACATTTATCTGAATTTACGTTTTCATTTCTATTTACATGTCTTATATGATCTATTTCCATAATATATTTAATTTTATTGAAACGTTCTTTTGGATGTAAATGTTGATCTGTATTCATAAGTATATTTTGATTTGTTGTAATAACATGCTTCTTTTGATTCATACATTTATCTAAATTTATATTTTCATTTTTCATTATATGTTAATTTTTCTTTATGTGTTCATTATAAACAACGTTATTTAATGTTGTTGAATGACGAACTAGATTTTGTTTCCAAGTTGAATAGTCTAATTTGTGAAACAAATGAAATTTCGATTTTTTATTTTTTTAGTTACAGGAAACTTACATTTGCATTTAATAATACGATATTTATTCAATATAGATTTATGAGTTGATGTTCGTCGAAGGTGTGGAATAATGGTTGGGTGTGGGTGTGAGTGTGGGTGTGGGTGTGAGTGTGGGTGTAGACCTCAATGGCACCCACACCCTCATACCTACACCCACAATAAATTCAATACTTATATTAATGAGAATATTAAGTTAAGAAAAACAAGTTAAAAAATAATGATCAGCGAATAGCAACAATGCAAATAAAAATAGGGCACTCATAGAAAAAATTAAAATTTCTATTCGAAATGAAGAAGTCAGATAGGTTTTTACTCTGGCGTTCGATTGCCCTGCAAAACAACTGTAGTCTACGAGAGGTTTTTCACCTTACGTATTTGTTATAATTAGTTTAACGAGGCTAGATAACATATGTGAATTGCACATTTCAGCTCCAAAGGGGCTGTGCTAACAAGCAGTTTTATCTGATACATTGCGAGTATGATCTTATTATTGATCTTTTATGATTAATGTCTTGCATTGCAATCTCTAGGAAAATGTTACATTTCATCCAACGATGGTATGTCATCATCGCTTAACAATGAACATATATCATTTTATCACTCGTCTACTTCAACCGTTTTACAATCTAGTTACTTATTCGAACACATTTCATACAAGTGCTAATGTAGTTGATGTTATGGAAGAGTATACCAGGAAGGATCGTCTTAGAACAAACATAATTTTCTACTTGACATATCGATGATCTATTAACTGTCGTATCACATGAACAAACCATTGAAACATTGCAACGTTTTCACCATGAATATACGTTCGATAAAAAAATGGAAGGTATCACGATACCAACAATCATTGATCTTATTCGACTCATTCTTGAATTTCAATACGGTCTCTATGAAAACAATCTCTATCAACAAATTAAAGAAGGTATTTCTGACTCACTACTGAAGATACTATTAGACAACATCTACATATATTATTAGCAACCAGAGTTAATGACCATTTTATCCAAATGAAAAAAAGGAAATCTTTGACAGATAAGTATATCACTTCTTCATGTGTTACATTTTCTAGTTCTATAGATACGATTATATAGATGTTTTGATGAAATATTCTTCACATGGAACGAATCCGGAGAACAACTTTATGATATGCTTTGTATGATCAATCGACAACAACCTAATATTCGAATTATTCTGTTCATCAATGATCATATCAATTATCTCGATGTTAATAATCGTTAATATCATGATGATGATCTCCATCTACAAGTTATCCATCCTTCAAATACTAAACCTTATTCATTACCTTATATAGTTGGTAATTCACAAAACAAGTATCATATCCTACTTCGAGCAGTTCTTCTACGTGCTACATGCTGTGATGCTAGTGTGCCTGACTGCGTAAATGAATTGCAAGATATTCAATGCTCGTTTCAATACAACCGATTTTTCCATGATACTATCATGGACAAAATAATGTTGTGCTTCGAAGGTTTCAATGTACCTAAACTAAAGCTTCACTATAATAAGCAATACTATGGCCAGTATTTTTATAATCAATTTCGACGAAATATTTCTAATTATCATCGACGTCAAAAAAGAACAAAAACTGAAAGATGTCGGCAAATTCCTCAATATTGATGCAAATCCTTACGCAATGATCATCAACACCCGATGGATCAATGGCCTGCCATTTTTTCACCACTCACTACTTCAAAACTAATTGACACCACTCTCGCTATAAAAGACCATTAAAAACATAATTAAATTTATATATAGTGAGAGTATCAACATATGATTAGAAATCCAAACATCTTCCTTATGTTTGCATCCAACTATAGATTTGTTTGTCTCTCGAAAAATCTATTGTAATGCTTCTATAAGTTACCGTTTTCATAATCATTACTACCGCGTGTAGATGCCATTCTTTTTGACTTCTCTTTTCACGTGTACCTCATTATTTCGACCCGTTGCAAAACTCATAACTAAACTGATTGAAATGGCAGATAAAAACTACATCTGGATTAAACGTCTGACTCTTAGTCAATACTAATACGGCAGACAAAAACATTACGCCAACTGCCCTATCATTAGACAACAATGTCAACGAATCAACATAACATGAAATAAACGAAACCCACTCGTAGGAAAATTTTTAAAAACCTTCAGGAAATAACAGCATTATTCATCTACCTATTGCAGGACTAAGTACCATTCACTACAACGAATCTGACAACCAATACTTGTAGTAATACATATTTAAACCATGTCCAAGATTCAAAGCCTGACTTAATGCGAATAAATGCACCTCAACAATAAATAAACATTGTCCCACACAACTGAAGCCTTTCTCAAATGAACGCAGTCACTCTAAAAGAATTGAAAATTAACTTCGAGAGTTCAACCAGAAACAAATGCTATTTCTCGTGAAGCGGTCACTCTTCTGATTACACATGTGTACCAATTCCATCCTAGCCACTACTGTTTCATATGAATACAAAAACAGGAAGGAATCCAATTTACGACACATAATAACATTGTGCTACAGTCCATTTCAAGCGGACTTGAATATCAGTTTATTTAGGTGATAAGGATCCGACACACATATATAAGCAGATACATACATGCTTGCATAGCAACTCACACTGTCTACGACATACCCGCGTAGAGCCAATTGAATCCGCTGACCTTATATTTGCACTTACACTCACTATCGCAGACATACTCACATATACACTCACACACATATACCCAGCGTCTACGCCATCTACCCGCTAAGTCATAGACATGCACACCGGCACGCATAGTGTGCCAAGAGATACACCGATGTAACATGCTATCACCAGCATGGGACATCATTCTTACGCTATTTTACTCTTACTCCATATCATCATTGTATAATGTCAACCTTGTATCCTTACATAGTACTGTTCATAGTGTTCAATACTTGTTCATTCTCAATGCTATTGTAATCGTTACGTTACACACTGTTCATTCTTAATACTATTGTAATTGTTCCGTTATACACTGTCCTTTGTCAACGCTTGTACAATCGTTGTATTACATCCTGTATATATTCACATTGCTCTCTATCCTCGAGAAGATGAAGGAGAAAGAGGAAAGAAAAGAGTGAAGAATATAGCAGTTGATGAAAGTGAACAGCGAGAGCAAGATTGAACAACGATATATACAAGTGTGAGGGACATACATAGTGGTGTATAACTTCGCATGTTAAAGAAGAGTGGTATTGTTGAAATAAAAGAGCAAGTGATAGCGATAAGTAACGAAAGGGTGAAGGAATCAACAGAAGCCAAGACAAAGTCAAGAGCTTAGTAACTTCAATTATTATTCTTATTCATCCATTCCTCATCGTCACATATTTTTCGTTACAATTATCACCAAGCATCTTCTCTATTGAAGATGCTATTATTCATCAATCTTATTTTGGCGATGAAATTTCTCTTCGACAAGGTGATATTGACGATGTCTTTCGGAATGCTAAACATATTTTAGAAGATACATTATACATTGGTGGTCAAGAACATTTTTATATGGAAACAAATTCTTGTATAGTTATACCATCAAATGATGAGAAAGAAATAACTTTATATGCAGGAACACAAGATCCTACTTCTGCTCAAGAAATAATAGCGTTTGTTCTTGGACGAAATGTTAATCATGTAACATGTCATGTCAAAAGAATTGGTGGAGCATTTGGTGGCAAAGGAACAAGATCTCATCCTCTGTGTGCTGCTGTTGCAGTAGCTGCTGTTAAACTTGGCACACATAGGATGTGGGTGTGGATGTGGGGGTGTGTGTGGGTATGGATGCCTATGCTTTTCTCCCTGCAATCCCATACACTCACATTCGCATTCCTAAAAGTTACATTCAATATCCAAACTTCGGGCTCAGATTTACATTAACACCTTCAGTGACATAAGCCTCTGACATCGTGGTAGTGACAAGAATTTCAGATATATCGATTGCTTCAAATCGCTTGAATTCAAAGAAAGTTATTCTTATGAAAAATCAATTTCAGGGCGTTTTTGAGAAGCAAAGTTTTATGTTCTCACTGATGTTTGATATTGTGAGTTTGTAAGTGATAACAAAATCTATTTTGATAAACTAAAACTACAGCTATATTATTCAATGGGCTTGAAAGAGCCTATGTGTAAATTTTTCAGACACGTAATGCTCGAAAAGTCCTTCAATGAGAGAACAGCAGCATGTTACATTCATTTTCGCATATACCAGCTAGGCCAACTCTCACGTATAGTTTGTAATACTTGTCTATTTTTTTCGCGAGCGAATTCATTGACTGCGCTTTTAACAGCTTTGTTATCCGTTCGTTTGGATCCACGAGCATCAACACTCCAGTCCTGTCCTGGATCAAGAGCGCGTTGCTCGTCTGAATCTAAATAGTCGTGACCAGCCATAATACCACCTGGTTTCAGTTTTGGCCAATAGCTTTGCAAGTCCTCCATAACACCAGCATAATCATGTCTCGCATCCAGATAAATAAAGTCTAGGCTATTATTTTCTATTTCCTGGGCTGCTGCATAACTAAAATTACGATGATAACGAATGATATGCTTGAAGCTTTCCAATTTTTTCGTAGCAGCTTGGTACACCTTCTCTTGTTCTGAGTTCACTTTGTTTGCTGTATCTTTATAGTGTTTTTGATGGGCCCACAGGTCAATTGCATGAAATTCGATACAATTTGGCCAATTCTTGAGTAAATAAAGTGAAAAATCACCATATCGCACACCAACCTCAGCTCCTGTTCGAAACTGTTCATCACGCAGGATCATTATAAAATCTTTTCGAGAACGAATTAATTGCAGCGGTTTTGGAATATTTAAATAGAAGTATGCGAAAGTATACACACGAATGTGATACATAATGTATAAGAAGAAACTCAGCATAAGAAGAAAAAGTAGAACTATTATTTTGTGTTTGCACATGTTTATTCTAAAAGACAAAGATAAATAGATTTTGTCGTGGTAGTCTAGAGTCATGTCTCCTGAAAATAGTAGCTTCAGAGTGTCTACCACTCGAACTTAAAGTAAAATGGTTCGTGTTCTCATTTACACATGGCTCGATAAAGTGTGGATCGATGATCACGAAAGAGTAGTTCTTAGCGTGGGTGTAGATGTGAGTGTGGGGTACGGGTGTGGGTATGGGTATCGGTGTTGGTGTGGCTGTGAGTGTGGATGTGGTGTATGGGTATGGATTCAGATCTTCTCCTTATCCACACCCACACCCACACCCACACCCACACCCACACCTCACACCCACACCCACCCTCTTCCGCCATTATTAAGACGAAAAAAGAAAATCCTTTTGTGGTGACCGCTTAGTTTATCGTGAAACACGTATAACTTTGTATATATAAACAAAGAAAAATGTGCTTACCTTCGTATTCACAACCCGGTATTGATATATGCGTAAAAGAATCGTAGCAAATATGACAACGAACGAAAAAAAAAGCTTTTTATAGTGACTGCTTAGCTTATTATGAAATAGGTATAAATATGCATATATAAACAAAGAAAAATGTGCTTACCTTGGTATTCAAAATCCGTTATCGATATATGCGAGAAAGAATCGCAGCAAATATGAAGCAGAATGAAAAAAAACTTTTTGTAGTGACTGCTTAGCTTATTATGAAATAGGTGTAACTATGTATATATAAACAAAGAAAAATGTGCTTACCTTCGTATTCACAACCCGGTATTGATGTATACGTAAAAGAATCGTAGCAAATATGACAATGAACGAAAAAAAAGCTTTTTATAGTGACTGCTTAGCTTATTATGAAATAGGTATAACCTGTCCATATCGATAGAGAAAATGTGATTACTGTCGTATTCGGATTCTGGTATTGAAAGTGTGAATGTACATAAATCAATTGTAAAACAGATGGATCTATATCTTAATGTAAATATAGATCAATCTGTTAGTATCAACTCTTGCTTTTTACCAATCGATTAAGCCGACCTAATTTTAAAGTATTAATGATGTGCTTAATAAATTGATGAATAAAGAAAAAATGCAGCGTTATTTTCGTCGAAGTGTTTCGTGTTTTTTTTTAGATATAATCACTCATCAGGGCTCTGCATTAGATTTTATAAGCACCAATGAAAGCAAAACCAATAATTAGAATTCAAAATGGGACCAAAAGCGGAACAAAAGAGAAAAACAGAAAAAAATGATTAGTCTGCAAAGGGTAATGAGTTTATTATAGCTGGATTGAATTATAAAACAAGGTCTGCATTGAAATCAAATGAGAACATATTTTAATAATATCAGGTCATTTTATATAATCGCAGCATAAAATCAAAATATATTTCATAAGTTAAAAACACTGAAAAAGTGAATGAAAAGATGTAAAATTAAATGTCATCGTTCACATTTTCTTTCTCTTATCACACATATATTCAAACGTTATATACGTATTATTTCTTTATCTTCTGGTCACGTGTTCATTTTGTTCTTAAAACGTGAGCGGAAGAACATACCCTAACTAAACAAGATCGTTAGACTGTTGATTCTGGTATTTAGTCATGTTAGACAATAGATATAACATGATATGCCCCCACCCCTTGGTCTCACAGCCCTATCCTATAATCCCAAACACAAACGTCCGAAATTATAGTTCAACTGATGATCAAGATACACCAATTTCGATCTTACCTCCACTTAATCAACAACATCACGATCCTCAACATCAAATTTATAATGAACAAGGTCAAGAGATCGGATCAATGAATATTAATAATAATGATGAATTTACATTAGTTAAAAGTAATAAAAAGAAAATTAAAACAAATCATCAATATTATCAAATTGCTGCACCTGCAAACAAAAATAGTATTGTAACTAAGACATCATCTCAAGGTAATCCTCTTATACCAAATACAAGTCAAACAAATTCACATAATCGTGAAAAGAATACGAAAAATGTTATTTCGGAATAAGCTACTCGATTTGCACAAACATGTTTTTCCTTTTCACCCATCATAATCAAATTTGCACAAGATGTCCAAACTAAAAGGTAAACGTAATCTCATCTTGTTTGCAGGTAATAGAAACTCATTTGTTATACTCTATGATGACAAAAAATGGCCTCAGCATTTAAATTCTGTTGCTTATAAAAAAGCGAGTAGCTGCCTAATTCGAGCTATAATATAAATGAAAATTTCAAAAACATGCTAGGCTCCATCAAGGCATAAAAATTTAAAAAAACTTCGCTATCAGTTGAAAAGCAGAAAACAAATTTATAAATTATAAATGAGATAGGGGTTTTCTATAACTACGACAGAAAAGCAGGAAAAAAATTATAAATTATAAATGAGATAGGACTTTTCTATAACTACGCCAGAAAAGCAGAAAAAAATTATAAATTATAAATGAGATGGCACTTTTCTATAACTACGGCGCGAAAGCAGAAAAAATATCTATAAATTATAAGTGAGATAGGACTTTCCTATAACTATGGCAGAAAAGCAGAAAAAGAATTTATAAATTATAAATTCGATAGGATAGTCCTACAAGTGCGACAAAAAAGCAGAAAAAAAATTTATAAACTATAATTATAATTGAGATAGAGCTTGCCGAAGCTTCGTCGAAAATTTTTATCTTTGTGAATAAAATGATTGATATTGAATCGCTGTCTTTGTATATTTATTGGAATATTTGTTCCTCTTGATGATATCTTGTCAGACCGATTCGGCCATGCGTTCGACTGCGATCGAACTGCTATCGCACTGTGACCCGGAATTGCAGAAAATTCCAGTAGTGTCAAACTTGAAAGTTCAATTCAACCATTCAACTATTAGTTCATCTATTCAAGTATTCAGTTCAACTATTCAAGCTTTCCACCATTCTATAATATTGCAAACTTCATTTCAGTTTCTGAACTCACTTTGAACTGTTGAGTTATTGAGCACTGTTGTGTACACAAAGACTGGCATGGGTCGCCACTCTTCGGGGACCGCTTCGCGCCTCCACGTCGCGACACTGAAATAAAAGGTGTGTTACGCAGGCAAAGTCGTTTTGCCTTCACGTCTTTCTTTCATAAGTGTGCAATTATCTAATAGCTAGAACTTCCATTTACTTAGTTATATGCTTCCCCCGTATCTCTTCACATAATTCAAGTTCTTAGTGTTTGTTTCTATGTTTATTTTATAGCACTTCACGTAGCTATTCATGAACTTGGCTGTGTACACAGAGACGAACGTGGGTTGCGGCTCTTCGAAGGGGAGGGAGAGAGAGGCACTTCGCCCTTCCATGCCGCGACACTGAAATAAAAGGTGTGTTGGGCGGGGAAAATTGTTTCGCATTCATATCTTTCTTCCATAAGTGTTGAACAGTTTGATAGCTAGAACTTCTATTTACTTATCATGTCCTTTCCTCACATCCCGCGATCGCATAATTAAAGTTCACAATATTCATTTTTGGGTTTATCGTACAGCACAGCATGTAGCCATTCATGGATTATCTGTGTAGAGAGATTCTTACTCTAACATTCGATTATTCTGCAAAACAACTGTAATCTACGAGAGGTTTTTCACTTAACTTATTTTGTATAAGTTTAATGAGGCTAGAGAATATATGTGAATTCCACATTTCAGCTCCAAAGAGGCTGTGCTAACAAGCTTTTGTGAAACTCACATATATTTTCAAAGAAAATAGTGAGTGTAAGTTTCAAATCGAGGTTTTGCGGCTCCCCTCACCCCCTAGGCCCCCATCATTACAGACCTTAGCAACCGAGCTTGAAGTTCAAAGGCCATTGGGTACATTTCCCTAGCAATGTAGGATAATAAGAACTGGCTTTTTTCCTATGGTTCCTTAGCAACCATATGGCGGAAAACTATACATTATTGGATATGTTTCCATGGCACCAAGCTTCCCCATTACAGACTGTTACAAACACATTAATTAATTAGCCAATTGACAAAATAGTGAATAAAATAATAATTAATTAATAATTAATATATTCAATATTTAATATTGAAAAAAATTATTTTTTAATATTTTAAATACAAAATATAATATTCAATATTTACTATGTATTAGTTTATTTTTTTGATATTTTATATTTTTTTTTAAATAACTTATTTTAAAACCTCTGACCATATGTATTAAATTTATAAGACTCAGAGTTTATGAGCTTCACATTTCGGCCCCTTTTGGGGCCGCACCGACAAGGTTTTTTTATAAGATATTTTACTAGTGTGACGTCCCATGGGATGGGACGGAAAATTCTCTGTCTCATCCCACCCCATGTGGGACGAAATATTTGAGGATAGTATCATCCCACATGAGACAGTTCGGGATAGTTCATCTCATGGGTCAATTTTTTTCATCTTATTCCATCCCACGCGGAGTCGTAATCCACACCTACACCCACATCCTTAAAAAAAATTAGATTTATATGCGATCGAGTTGCATTGTTAAAGGTAAACTTTCATTTGTTCGATTAAAATAAAAAAATATATTCATCTATTTAGTTCTGTTCGTTATTCCACCGTGTTGCTGTAAAAGTAACTGATTATTTCATGAAAACAATTTATCGAAGTTGATCATGTTCGAACTTCATAGTATTGTTTTTCTAACTTTTCTGCTCTGTAGTTTTACAACAGAGTTTCTCATTTGTTCTTATGAAGGATTTCCAAAAAAATTTTAGGCTTTAATAATGAAAATAGAGATAAAGCAAAAATACTAATACGTGAAATAGATTAACATAGTCGTAGGTATTTGCCAAAAATGTTAAGTTCTTAATGGTATTCGGATAAAAATATTACTTGAGCAATTGTTTTAGCAACTTTTTCCAAGAAAAATAATACTTCTATACAACTAATAATGTATTTCAAGGGCGAACACTGTTAGTAATTTCAGAATGTAAACGGAAGTGCGGTGTACAAGTGAAAAGAATATCCTGAAAGTCTGTTTACTGACAGATTGTTCAATCCGTGTATAAATCAGGGAACTCATCATTCATAGTTAAGGCCTCTCCCTCAAAAATAATTCTCAGCCTAGGAACGTTCATATGACATGAAATTTTCAGGATATGTTGGAGCTGTTGCGGAAAACTTATGATGAAATTTTTAGCCCGATATCATGACGTTTCAGATAGATATTGGCCAAATAAGGGTCAAAAACAACTCATTCGGCAACTCAAATTTCTCAGTCTGGATCCATGTCATGTTTTTAAACTTTTTTGCTTGAAAAAGCATGTCAGGATGTAAAGCACCACAAAGTCCTTTTTTTAAATTCTTACTTTTTAAGCGGAAAGAAGAAATCACAAGTTCAATGGCTCAAAAAACCTCTAAAAAAATAGCACTATTTCTATAGAGGGGTTTTCTTTTATTATTATAAAACAGCTTATTTTAGAAAAAGGACTCTGTGATGCCCTGCGTCTTAACATGCTCTTTCCGACAAAAACAAATTTGAATACATCACATGGATCTGGCCTGAGAAATTTGGATTACGTGTTCGACATATCATAAACTAAGACAAAACAAAAAAGCTTTTCGGTTTTTCTTCAAAAATGGCTTATTTTTCGAACAGAGGATGGCGGAAATCTTCAAAAATTTATGGAAAAAACGAGGTGCTAAGTAAAAGTTTTGTGGTTTATGAGATACCATATGACGGACTATTTTTCCCTACATTTATCTTAATTTCAATAATTCTGATGAAAAGTGACTTTTTTTGAGGGAACTTTAATAACATATAATATTGCAGGGAAAAAAATCTCATCGTCATCGGTGTGATATCATTATTAAAATTTGAAGACGTGATTTTTTTTTCATAGAAGTGTACGAAGGAAATTAGTCATTCGTATTATCACCTATCTTATTATTCATCTCAATAGTCACATAGAGAGAGAGCCCATGATAATTTGTGTTATTTTTCAAAACAAATTTCGAAAACAAACATCATTGATGCTGACAGCATGTAATTATTCTCAAAGTTTTTGCGTACATAGTTTCATCAATAAAAGAGTTAAAACTTTGATCAATCTTCTCAAAGAATGATGTATCAAATTCTATACAGATCATATCTCTCTCTGTAAACATAGGCGTTGTAAGGGAAAGGTCATTGGGAAATTATCAAATGAATTTTTAAGGACTGTAAATATGGTTCAGTGCTAAGAAATATTACTTTCTCATAAGAGAGAGAGAATTTATTAGGGAAATTATGTCAAGGACTTGCATTTTTGCATTGCACAGAGTCTTGATGCTGCCAGGAAATATTTAGCGTTTAAGCAGTCAATGAATAACCTTAGATGGAAACAGGTTTTTTCTGATTGGAAGCAGACACTACGTTTCAAAACTACATATTGGTTTATGACCTGGAATGAACCTGAGTATTGCTCATTTAATCAGCATGGCAGTCTTTTCACATTCGTTCATTGGAACAGCCTAATGCAAATATTCGATCTCTATCCAAGATGCGCTTCATAGTTGATCAGAGTCGATCGATTTTGAAAACAAATCTTTCTTCTTTATCAAATGATAAATGAAACAAAAGAGTTTTGTTTGCATGTCATTGAGTATGATCGAAGTCATCAGCAATAGAGTGATATGTAAAGAAGATATATGTAAATGTTCATTTCTGTCATCTGATGTTACTACCAGATATATTTTTGCCAACATATTTAAAGTCGTTTCGTTCGAAAGAAAGACTTCATCGACATTTCTGTTTCTCTTCGTTTCAATAAGTTACAATATTGATATCACTTTGATAGTATATTATCGAATATAGAAAATAGATTAAGTTGCGACCTGATTTTGATTAACGATCAATACTTTCATCAAATTC